>CAUYLG010019142.1:0-168568 GCA_963573385.1 Cacajao melanocephalus | reverse complement strand
GAATCTACAAATTACTTTGGGCAATATGGCCATTTTCATTGATTCTTCCTATATACGATCATGGAATGTTTTTCCATTTGTTTGTGTCCTCTCTTATTTCCTTGAGCAGTGGTTTGTAGTTCTCCTTGAAGAGGTCCTTCACGTCCCTTGTAAGTTGTATTCCTAGGTATTTTATTGTCTTTGCAGCAATTGTGAATGGGAGTTCATTCATAATTTGGCTCTCTGCTTGTCTATTGCTGGTATATAGAAATTCTTGTAATTTTTGCATTGATTTTATATCCTGAGATTTTGCTGAAGTTGCTTATCAGCTTAAGGAGTTTTGGAGCTGAGACGATGAGAATTTCTAAATATAGAATCATGTCATCTGCAACAGAAATAATTCGGCTTCATCTCTTTTTATTTGAATATGCTTTGTTTTTTTCTCTTGCCTGATTGCCCTGGCCAAAACTTCCAATACTATGTTGAACAGGAGTGGTAAGAGAAGGCAACCTTTTCTTGTGCTGGTTTTCAAAGGGAATGCTTCCAGTTTTTGCCCATTCAGTATGATATTGGCTGTGAGTTTGTCGTAAATAATTCTTATTATTTTGAGATATGTTTCATCAATACCTAGCTGGTTGAGAGTTTTTAGTATGAAGGGATGTTAAATTTTGTCAAAGGCTTTTTCTGCATCTATTGAGATAACGTGTTTTTCGTAATTGGGTCTGTTTATATGATGGATTACATTTATTGATTTGCATATGTTAAAGCAACCTTGCATCCCAGGGATGAAGCCGATTTGATCATGGTAAATAAACTTTTTGATGTGCTGCTGGATTCAGTTTGCCAGTATTTTAGTGAGGATTTTCCCGTTGATACTCATCGGGGATTATTGGCCTGAATTTTTCTTTTTTTAGTTGTGTCTCTGTCAGGTTTTGGTATCAGGATGATGCTGGTCACATAAATTGAGTTAGGGAGGAGTCCCTCTTTTTCTATTGTTTGGAATAGTTTCAGAAAAAATGGTACCAGCTTCTCTTTGTGCCTCTGGTAGAATTCTGCTGTGACTCTATCTGGTCCTGGGCTATTTTTGGTTGGTAGGTTATTAATTACTGCCTCAATTTCAGAACACATTACTGGTCTATTCAGGAATTCAACTTCTTCCTGGTTTAGTCTTCAGAGGGTGTATGTGTCTAGAAATTTATTCATTTCTTCTAGATTTTCTAGCTTGTTTGCACAGAGGTGTTTAAAGTATAATCTGATAGTATTTTGTATTTTTGTGTGATCAGAGATGATATCTCCTAATCATTTTTTATTGTGTCTATTTGATTCTTCTCTCATTTTTTCTTATTAGTCTGGCTAGCAGTCTCTATTTTGTTAATTTTTCAAAAAACCATCTCCTGGATTCATTGATTTTTTTGAAGAGTTTTTCCTGTCTCTATCTCCTTCAGTTCTGCTCTGATCTGAGTTATTTCTTGTTTTCTGCTAGATTTTGAATTTGTTTGCTCTTGCTTCTCTAGTTCTTTTAATTGTGCTGTTAGGGTGTTGATTTTATATCTTTCCCACTTTTTCTTGTGGGCATTTAGTGCTATAAATTTCCCTCTAAGCACTGCTTTAGCTGTTGGTGTGTTTTTACAGTGGCCAGTACCGTTTGTTTCTTTCCACATTTAGTGCTTCCTTCAGGAGGTCTTGTAAGGCAGGCCTGGTGGTGACAAAATCCCTCAGTATTTGCTTGTCTGTAAAGGATTTTATTTCTCCTTCACTTGTGAAGATTAGTTTGGGTGGATATGAAATTCTGGGTTGAAAATTATTTTCTTTAAGAATGTTGAATGTTGCCCCCTACTCTCTTCTGGCTTGTAAAGTTTCTGCAGAAAGATTCACTGTTGTTAGTCAGATGGGCTTCCCTTTGGAGGTAATCTGACATTTCTCTGGCTGCCTTTAACAATTTTTCTTCATTTCAACCTTGGAGAATCTGATGATTATGTGCCTTGGGGTTGCTCTTCTAGAGGAGTATCCTTGTGGTGTTCCTTGTATTTTCTGAATTTAAATGTTGGCCTGTCTTGCTAGGTTGGGGAAGTTCTGCTGGATAATACCCTGAAGTGTGTTTTCCAACTTGGTTCCATTCTCCTTGTTACTTTCAGGTACACCAATCAATCATAGGTTTGGTCTTTTCACATAGTCCCATACTTCTTGGAGGCTTTGTTTGTTCCTTTTCATTCTTTTTTCTCTAATCTCATCAGCATGCCTTATTTCAGCAAGATGGTCTTCAATCTCTGATATCCTCTTTTCCACTTTATCAACTCAGCTATTGATACTTGTGTATGCTTCATGAAGTTCCATGAAGTTCTTGTGCTATGTTTTTCAGCTCCATCAGGTCATTTATGTTCTTCTCTGAACTGGTTATTCTAGTTAGCAGTTCCTGTAACCTTTTATCAAGATTCTTAGCTTCCTTGCATTGGGTTAGAATATGCTCCTTTAGTTCAGAGGAGTTTGTTATTACCCACCTTCTGAAGCTTACTTCTGTCAATTCACCAATCTAATTCTCCATTGAGTTTTGTGCCCTTGCTGGAAAGGAGCTGCAATCATTTGGAAAAGAGGAAGCATTCTGGCTTTTGGAATTTTCAGAGTTTTGTACTGGTCTTTCCTCATCTTTCTGGATTTATCTACCTTTGATCTTTGAGGCTAATTATCTTTGGATGGGGTTTTTGTGTGGGGATCTTCTGTATTGATGTGGTTGTTTTTGTTGCTTTCTGTTTGTTAGTTTATTTTTTCTAACAGGCCCCTCTGCTGTAGGTCTGCTGCAGTTTGCTGGAGGTTCGCTCTAGACCCTCTTCATGTGGGTATCAGCAGTAGAGGCTGTGGAACAGCAAAGATTGCTGCCTGCTTCTTTCTCTGGAAGCTTCATTCTAGAGGGACATCTGCCAGATGCCAGCTGGAGCTTACCTGTATAAGGGATCTGTCAACCCCTGTTGGTAGGTCTCTCCCAGTTAGGAGGCACGGGGATCAGGGACCCACTTGAGAAGGCAATCTGTCCCTTAGCAGAGCTGGTACACTGTGCTGGGAGAAGCTCCCTTGTCAGGACAGCTGCTCTCTTCAGAGCCACAGGCAGGAAAGGTTAAGTCAGCTGAAGCAGTGCCCATAGCTGCCCCTCTCTCCAGGTGCTCTGTCCCAGGGAGATGAGAGTTTTATCTGTAAGCCCCTGACTGGGGCTGTTGTATTTCCTGTAGAGATGCCCTGCCAGGTGACAGGAATCTAGAGAAGGAGTCTGGCCACAGTCACTTTGCTGCACTGTGGTGAATTCCACCCAGTCCAAACCTCCCAGTCTCAGCACTGTCAGGGGAAAACTGCATTCTAAAGCCTCATCAAGCTTGATCTGGTCAACTCCAGACTGCTGTGCTGGCAGTGAGAATTTCAAGCCAGTGGTTCTTAGTTTGCTGGGCTTTGTGGGAGTAGGACCTGCTGAGCGAGACCACTTGGCTCCCTGATTTCAGGCCCCTTTCCAGGGAAGTGGACAGTTCTCCCGTCTCACTGGGGTTCCAGGTGCCACTAGGGTATGAAAAAAAAATCCTGCAGCTAGCTTGGTGCCTGCCCAAACAGCTACCCAGTTTTGTGCTTGAAACTCAGGACTCTGGTGGGGCAGGCTCACAAGAAAATTTTAGATCTGCAGATGGCAAAAATCTGTAGGAAAACCATAGTACCTGGAGCAGGTAGCACTGTCCCTCACTGCTTCCCTTGGCTCAGGGAGCAAGGCCCCCTGGCTCCTTGCACTTCCCTGGTGAAGCAATACCCTGCCCTGCCTCTGCTAGCTCTGTGGGTTGCACCCATTGCCTAACCAGTTCCAGTGAGATGAACTGGGTATCTCAGTTGGAAATGCAGAAATCGCCCGCCTTCTATATTGGTCTCTCTGGGAGCTGCAGACAGGAGCTGTTCCTATTTGGCCATCTTGGCCCTTACCCAAATGGAGAATTTTTTAAACTACTGATGCCAAGTCCTCCTTCCAGACTGATTAAATCAGTAGGTCAGTCCTATGCATGCTGATGTATTTGGCTGAGGTCAGGATGTCTGCATCTTATTTTCCAAAGCATTGTGTGTGTATTTATATTTCTACATCTATCTATCTAAATGTTGCTAATGTATATAAATTTGTGTATTGTACTGTTATTCCACCTTTTCTGTATGTTTGACATTTTTCAAAATAAAGATTGAGAAAAAATGATGAGCATCTCCAGGATTGGCTGGGTCATCTGTAGTCACAAAGTTTCTGTGTGATGCTTCTGTCCAGAGCTGGCAAGAATGAGGGCACTTACCGTTTGACACACTGCTTTGACTCTGACTCTCTTAGGAGACTGTCCTATCCTGAGGACAGGGGCCTCATGTGCTTTGGAACTTTGCATTCCCCTATTCCCTAGGCTGATAATGTGTCTGGCATATGGTGGGCACTGGATACATATTTGTAGAGCATAGCCAAAAGGAAGTTATATCCATGCAGATAGGTGAATATGTATTTATTATTCTTTCAAATAATCAATCAGTCTTTTGTCACTTATGGAGTGCCTATTGTTTCATGCATGTTTTAGGCATAATGGATCATCTAATGATCTACAGGGTTTCTCACTCTTGGCAGCATGGAGATTTTGGCCCAGATAATTCTTTGTTGTAGGGGGCTGTTCTGTGTGTTGTCAGATGCTTAGCAGCATCCCTGATCTTTACCCACTGGATGCTAGTAGTGCCGTATCTCCAACCTCACAAGTTGTGTTAATCAAAACTTTCTCCAGACATTACCAAATGTCCTCTGGGAGCAAAATCTTAACCTCCAGTTAAAAAGCACTGATCTGTAAGACAGTCTGACTTTTAAAAATCTGAACAGTAATGAAGGAAACAGATACACATGTGTGTGTGTGTATGTGTGTGTGTGTGCAATGAAAGATAAGACGTGTGAAGGACTGTAATGTATCAGAATGTTATGAAGCGTAAGAAGAGAATACATAAATTCCATTTGGGAAGACGTTATTGTAAGCTATGAGCTTGGGTTTTAGTAGCCTTGTGGATGGGAAGCTCCTGCAATGTAATTTCGTTTCCTAAGCTTCTGCCAGTTTACGTCTATATTGTCTGTGGTCACCCATGTTGTCTTCTGATCCTTGTTTCTTAGACAATGAAACTGAATCCAAGCAACTTTGGATTACTTGTGGTAACAGATGGTTTGCAGCACAGACCTTCAACCAGACTGCCTGGCTTTGAATCCTAGTTCTACCAATTCCCTTTCCTAAGCTTCTACCAGCTTCCATCTATACAGTCTGTGCTCACTCGTGTTGTCTTCCAATCCTTGTCATTATACAATCCTGCAAGGTAGACAGACAGATATTATTAACTTTATTTGATAGACAAAGAAACCGAATCCAAGCAAGTATGGATTACTTGAGGTAAGAGGTGGTTCACAACACAGAACTTGGAAACAGACTGCCTGGCTTTGACTCTTAGCTCTACCAATTTCCAGTCGTGAGCTTAGGGCTTGTGATTTAACCTCTTAACACCTCAGTGTCCACATACGGAAAATGAAGCTAATCATAGCTCCTATCATCTCATAGAGTTTTAGTGAGAAATTTACATGTGTCAAATGTGTAGAACAGCACCTGGCCTCTATTATGCATTTAAAAAAACTGTGGAAGTGTTTGCTGCTATCACTATTGTTACCACAGCCATGCAGCAACTTGATGGCTGAGGTGAAGTGATAAATTGAATCTGCAGTCTCCTGGCTCAGTGTTTTCTCCACTGCAGTCTGTTTGCTATTTGAGCAAGAAGAAATCAGTGATGGCTCAACTAGCGCCACTGGGAGAAGCAGACCCCATGAATACCATTCTCTGTTTAAACTCCACCATCCAATAGAAAGTCACATGTGAAGATTTTCTAGTAGCCACATACAAAAGAAAAAGAGATGGGTGAAATTAATGTTAGTAATACATTTTATTTTAGCACAATACATAAAAACATTAGCATTTCAATATATAATTAATAAAAATTATTAATGAGATATTTACATTGTTACTAAGTCTTGGAATCCAGAGTGTACACATACAGCATATCTCAATGAGCCATTTTCTTTTTAATTTTTCCACTCTACAGAATTTATTGGGTTTATAACTGGATAAAGTCACATATGTACAAAATGAAGCACACACTACCCCAAAGCAGAGTAAGAACTGAGGGCTGGGGATCCATTACTGGCCTTTGGGGGAGCTCCAAGTGAGGGGCAGCCAACACTTCTACTCCAGAGGTGTGGCCACAGGGGTGGGAAGGAAAAGGAACCCACCTGGCTTTGGTCACAGAACTCAGAGCCTGGCTAGGCCAGGACAGACAGGCGGCTGGGAGGGCAGGAGCCTCAGAACCATCCTGCCCAGGGAGCCCAGGGAGCCCAGGGACTGCTCCATCTGTCCCATTTGCAGTGTGCTTGGCCCAGACCTAGACTCAGGGCCTGGTGCAAAGGGAAGGCAGCAAAACAGGAGGGAGGAGACACTGATGTGTGGTGGCGGGGAGGGAGTGGCACCTGGACCTGTGGAAGAGCGCGGGTGGGGAGGTGGGCTAGCTGCCTAGTGGCAGCTAGCAGCAAGTTTCATAAATGCCACTGCAGCCAATGTAGCACACCCATTTGATGACATCATGGTCACTGTAGTTCAGCTTCAGTTAAAACACTTTCTAGTAGCGCACCTTGAGGCCAGAGGACGCAAATGGCACCTCAAAGTTCATGGAAATGGGGGGTCAAGCCCATTTCTTCTTGATATTGGTAGGCAGAAACTCAATCTCTGCGCTGATCGGTGATTCCTTCATACCAGCCATGAGCTTGATCTTCCATACCGTAGCGTTCTTGCTGGCCTTATCCTTGGCCTTCCCCTTCATGCAGATCACCTGCACCCCACTTGTATTCAGGGGGATTGGGATCCTCACCTCAGTCTTCTGAGCCAGCAGTGAGGGTTTATAGTTGAACTTGATGACCACCTTGACGTCCAGTTTGGTGCGTCCCACTTCTCACACTAGAGGGATGACCCATAAGGGAAGGATGATGTCCTTGATTGTGTGATATCTAATAAGCTCAAATGCTCCATCTGGCAGGATATAGCTGATGCTGTGTTCAGAGTCAAACTTGCTGAGTCGCACACACTGGTGGAAGGTGCAGTCATCAATGGCAATTGATTGCTTCCCGCTCTTCCTTGTTTCATCAACTGTGCCTTTGCCCTGTTTTTCAATGATGATCTTGTCATTCATCCCAAACTTGCATTCAGGCATCCCACTCAGGTTGGTCTTCATCACCACCCAGCACAACACATGGGCACTCAGCACTTGCCCTTGTGGTGACATGAGCAGGTTCACACTCTCCGACACATCTAGGAAGAGCTCATTCCGGCAATACCTGATACCCTCTCGCCACCAGCCGATCTGCCCAGTCACCTGGTTGGTGATCTGTGACTACTCTTCTTTTGTCTGACGCTGACTCTTGATGCTCTGCTGGGTGATGAAGGTTTTCAGCACGCCTGTCTCAGAATTCTGCGGGTAGCCAAAGTCTAGAATCTCATCCAGCAGCTCATTTATGAGCACAAAATTTTTCTTGACGTTTTCCTGGCTGATCTTGCTAAAGTAGGCAGCCATCACATCACACATCTTATAGGGGAATTCGAAGACCATGGCAGCGTTGATATTCTGCTTGGTAACTGCTGCCAGCCAGATGTTGGATCGCTTGACGTGGAAGAAGCTGGTGTGAGCAATGTTGGTGACGGGGCTGCACACCTGCTGCTGGGCATGGATAACATTGATGCAAAAGGCACCCACTGCATTCCTCCGGATGTCATCTCGGTAGATTGGGGAGATGAGCACCTCCTGCTTGTGATTATAGATGAATAAGCCTCCAATCGTGAAGGCAGATCAGTCTCCGTGGCCCATTGCTCTGAGAACAGACCTGATGTCTGCTGCCGTTTGCTCTGCCAGCCCAGCCACTCTCCAGATCCCAAGATGTCCACCCATCCCCTGCTCGTCTGCCGGCTGCCTCGGCTCTCAGCGAGCCATTTTCAAGTGCTCAGTAGGCACATGTGGCTTTTGGCTGCCATATTGGACAGTACAGATTTTCTAAATACTGCAAAGGGCTTTCATGGTGGCCGGACACTCATATTATTTCTGACTTATGCCTAGGGGATTATAAATCAGAGCAAATAGTAAAAGTCTTCTTGAGTTTTATTCAGGACACTGGATACTCTTCTTCTTCTTCCTCCTCCATCCTCCCCCTCCCCCCCTTCTTCTTCTTCTTTTGGGTGAGAAAGCCAGCTATTTCTTAGAGGCAGGGGGCTCAGGAGCTCTTGGTGGGGTGGATCTACTTCTTCTTCACCATCACAGGCTTCTGGCTGGGCAGGATGGCACTGGCCCTGCTGATGGGCAGCCATGCACAGGTGGGGGCTGGGTACTTGTTCTTGCGGATCTTGCATCTGATGCTGCTGAGCTTGGCGCAAGCATTCTTGCTGATGGTGGTCCACACGTAGGAGGTAGCAGGCGTCCACTGGCCTGATCTCCACTTCGTGACCACCAGGACATCTTCACCGTCGGCTGCCGGCTCCACGCCCACAGTCTTGCGGCAAATCAGCCTATTGTAGCAGAAGGAGTTGCGGGCCTTCAAGTTACTGGGCTCGTTGCTGTAGGTCTGCTTGTTCCTCTTGACTAGGAAACCGGAGCAGTTCCACCTGACCATCCATTGCAGAGCGCAGAACTGGTGGCGGCTCCTCTCGCAGAGGCAGCCAGAGGTGGAATGAGCTAGATCCTCTTCTTGTTTGTTCCTATCCCAACTTTATCAAAACGAAGTGACTATATATTTTTAAAAATGGTAGTTCATTCATTCATCAGCCTTTCCAATCTTGATTTAACTTGAGCAGAAATTTCAGTAAATCATGACACAACAGCTCCAGATGCCACCCTGCAAGATGTTCAGAGGCTCATACATAATCTCTGTAGCCCGGGGCTCCTGCTTACCCTGCCCAATGAAGCCGTGAGTGCCCCTTCTGCCATCAGGCCACCTTGCCACCTCTTTCCATGGCAAGCCTGGAGCCACCTGCCCTAACTCTGCTGGTAGTGACCTCAGATTGCCTCCTAGGACCTCCTGAGCGAGCCAGCATCATCTGCTCTTCTACCACCCCAGGACTGGGGAAGGGCTGGAGGCTAAGAACAATTAGCGTCCCGTCTGAGGCCAGGCAGCAATTTGTCACCATCGATGGAACACAAGCTGGCAGGCCCTGGGTGGCCTCTTTAAAATGCTCTGCAGTGAAAGCATTGCACACTCCTGGAATTTTTATAAGGGCAGTGCCCCCCCAGGACAATAGTAAAGAAATTCTTACTGTGCTTACCGTGAGTCACATGCTGTTCTTAGTGCTTTACTTAACTGACAAAATCCTCACAGCAGCCCAGTGAGGCTGCTGGTCTTTTTAATCCCACTTTCCAGATGAAGAAACTTAGATCTAGAGAAGTACATGGCTTGTGTAAGGTCACTAGATGTAAGAGGCAAAGAGGAATCAAACCCAGACGGAGCCTGAGTGCCTCGTTGTGCCACAGTGAGCCCTTCAGACTTGGGTTGGGCCACCAGCCTTTTCTCTTCAGTGAGAAATGTAGGTTCCAAGAGGAGAGGGTTTCTGTGCTTTTGTTCCCTGCTCTGTCCTCACCACCTAGAACCTATTGGTTGACTGGCTGCTACCTCCTTGCTGCTGGTGGTGTCCAATCTTAGCTCTAGACCACAACTCAGGCCAATGGTTGTTCCACTGGGCACGTGTTGTCCTGCACACGATCTGACTTCATGCCTTGCCTATTGGTTGCACTTGATTTTTGGCCTCTGTGGCCTCTATGTAAATGATCTGAGACCTGCCTAAAGGCCAGAGAGGCATTCAGTTGCTTGAGGCAACTCAGGCTCAAGGCAGGTCTGATCTTGACGTAAGCACCATTGAGTCTTATTTCCCTACCCTCAGAATGATGAGGCTGGACCTGGTGAGGATGGAGTATCAATATTCCCACCCCTTCAGTCCTGGAAGGCTAGGATTGGGGGATAGAGGAGTGGGGATAGGGTACAGGCTGATGGTACAAGGATTTGTGTGTGCAAGAAAATGTGCTCTGTGCCAGCCTTTATGGGTGGTTACAGGGAAGAGTGCCTGGCACCAGCTACCCATCCAAAGGCCTTTACAATCTAGCTTGGGTGTAGCACGTTCCCAGTTGCCCTCCTTCTCCCACCCCTGGCTCTAGCCGAGGCCAGCCTGACTCCAGGCTCCGCGTCGTTTCCACACTGGCTGCTGGTGCAGGCCCACCTGAGGAGAAATCACCCTGGCTCCCTTTCCACTCCCCTAACATCTCAGTTTCTGCATCTGAAGACCTCCTGGTCTTCCTTCATCTGAATACCCACAAAGGGCCCTTTTAATGGTGGAGAGTCTCAAAAGGTGGAGCCTCAGGAGGGCCCTGGAGAGCACAGGGGCCCTTGTTGTCTGGGAATCTGCAGCCTGGCTATTCCGCTTCTTCCCCTGTGCAGGCTCAGGCTCCCATCTCAGGATGTGCACAGGTCCCAGGTCTGGGGCCCTCACACTCCAGATCCTGCTTTCAGTGGGAATAAGGGATCCCAGGAGAGGAG
This sequence comes from Cacajao melanocephalus, assembly GCA_963573385.1. Lineage (NCBI taxonomy): Eukaryota > Metazoa > Chordata > Mammalia > Primates > Pitheciidae > Cacajao > Cacajao melanocephalus. The sequence goes on along the minus strand of CAUYLG010019142.1, from coordinate 157,959 downwards.
GCCTGGAGCTTTGTGGGGAGAAGCTGGAGAGCTGGGTTGGGTAGGACACAAGGCCAGTTAAACCCAAGTCCATGGGCATGTTTCTTTCGTGAACCTGTTATCCTTTGATTCTCATATGAGGATGTTCCCATGATACTACAGGGCCCTGACCAATTCTTTCTCTCATGCATATACATGTGTGCACATGCCCAGACACACACACACACACACACACCCCACCAAGCCCCAGATTTGAGGTCTTCAAAAAGAGCATGAGGGCAAACCTCTCAGAGGATTTAATGTAGTGCTTCCAAATGTGCTCAAACAAAGTCATTTATCTGGAAACTCTATTTCTCCCAGAGGCTGTTATTCTTTAACTCCCTCAAAATTAGGGGTCAGTGACTCTAAATGCAGAATGACAGTTAACCAACTGTGTAACACTGGCCTTAAGTTTCAAAGGCCTTAATAGAAAAGCCAACTTTTACCCCAAACATTAGCAGACCAGATGTGGTTTGCAGAACCTTCTGGAGCTTTAAGTGGTCAGATGCTATCTGACGCTTCCGGGGCCACCCTAATAAGTCAGGATACAGACTTCAGACAGGGAGCCTCCCTCACTACAGCCTGATGGCTCATCTTCCAAAGGGCTTCTGTGCTTTCATTCTTTTCAAAGAACAGAAAGAATGAAAGCATTGCCAACAAACACAACTGAAATCAGGAGATTTGGATGCATCCTAGACAAGAGAGCCATAACACAAGTCCTTCTAACAGATTGTGGACTTGGTGGGCTAGACATGGAGACAGACCCAGAGCACAGAGAGAGCTGGGATGAAGAACATCTACCACAACTCAGGGGAGGCTTGGGTTTCAGGAGCGGGTAACCCCAGGGCTGAACCTTGAGGGGTGAGTAGGCATTAGAAAGGAGATCCCTAGCAGAAAAGCCAAGTGTGCAGGTGTGGTCAGCATCGCTGGAGGGTCAGCTAGGACACCCGTGGCAGAGATGTGTTGCAACCCCCAGGCAGCCATATGGAAAGCCTTATGTACTGTGGTGGGGAGCTTGAACTTCATCCTGAAGGCAGTGAAACTCCAGGAGAGCATTGTGACTAAGGCAGTAACACAGGCAAACAATAGTAATAGCTAACATTTGTGAAATGAATACTTTTTAGATATCATTGTTCTAAGCACTTTGCATGTATTTTTAAACTGATTTAATCCTTTGTAACAGAACAATATGGATATTATTTCCATGTGACAGCTGAAGAAACTGAGGCAAGGAGTGCCTACACGGTCATCTAGCTTTTAAGTTGCGGAGCTGGTATTTGAACCTAGGAAGTTTGATTCTTGAGCTCATTCTTTCAGCCACTCTGCTATTATTTATAATTTTATAGCCATCGCTGTTCAAAAGGGGATTTTAGGTGATTTATAATATAACCTAATGCACAGTAAGCAAACTAAAAATAAAATTCAACATGAAAGAACAGAAACAGAAAAGCAAGGAGACATTTATGACAAGGATTCAAGATCAGAAATCACTGAACTTGAGCCCTAATTTTCATCTGATTTTTTTGATTAAAAAGTGTGATATTGTCACGTTACAGTCCTATTGCTCTTTGTGTGTTTATCAGGAGACCCATGGTGCTTCCATATACTGAATTCTAGAAGGAAATTTGTTGTTTAGTCCCTGATATGAACTGTGGTGTAATGTATAAGATGTATTAGCTTCCTAGGGCTACGATAACAATGTACTGCAAATTTGGTGGTTTGAAACAACAGAAATTTAGTTTTTCACATTTCTGGAGGCCAGAGGTCCAAAATCAAGGTGTTGTCAGGGTTCGTTCCTTCTGGAGGCTGAAAGGGAGACTCCATTCCATGACTCTCTCTCAGCTCCTGCTGGTTGCAGGCAAGCCTTGGCATTCCCTGGGTTACATCACTTCAATGTCAGCCTCCATCTTCCTATAGCTTTCTCTTCTGTGTCTCAAAACTCCCTCTTCTTCCTCTTATAAAGACATCAGTCATTGGATCAAGGCCCCAGCCTAAATCCAAGATGATCTCATCTTGAGATCTTTAGCTTTATTCCATTTGCAAAGACCTTATTTCCAAGTAAATTTCCAAAAGACTTATTTCCAAGTAAATGAGGACACATTCATAGGTATCAGGGGTTAGGACTTGGATGTATCACTTTTGGATGCCACTATTCAATACCCTCTACAAGACATTTAATAGCAATTCTGCAAAAAATAATTGAAGGGATTCTTTTATGGCTGTTTCTCACAGTGACAAAGCCAAGGGTAGAGTTTTGTTTTGATGGTAATTTAGCTCACTTCAGATGGTTAGTTCCATCTAGTTGGGCCACCAAGGGGTTTGCCTGTCCTCCAAAAAGGGCTCCTGAATTGAATGTCTTGTCAGTTATGTATCTTTGGTGGGCAGAACTTCACTTGGAGTCAGGTGATTCACAGAACTCCTGGTATGAAGCAGAGTTTTAGTCTAGGACCCATTGATGGGAGGCTGCCTAATCTAGTACAGAGGTCCCTAACTTGGGCACATGTGAGAATCACCAGGGGAGATTTTGCAAAAACACATGCCACCATTGCACACAAGGCAAATGAAGCTGAATCTCTGACCTCTATTGTCCCTTCCCTTGTATTGACTTTCTAGTGGGAATCTCCATTTATGATGGGGTGGTTGGGACCACTTGTTCCAAGCTGTTGCTGGTTTCCTTCCAGTCTAGTGGCATATGGAGGGGGAGAGGGGGCACATGATCTGTCGAAGTAGGGGTGGCCTTGAGATTGTATTTGGATTTGCTTTCATGGCTCCTTTCCAAAAAAGAACACATTTGTTCCTCTCTGGACTTTAATATCCTCATCTGTAAAGTGGAGTAAGCCAATTTATTTATAGTTATTGTTTTTTGAGACAGGGTCTCGCTCTGTCTCTCAGGCTGGAGTGCAGTAGTGCCGTCTTTAGTCACTGCAGTCTTGAACTCCTGGGCTCAAGAGATTCTCCCAACTCTGGAGGCTCGCACTACAGGCACGCACTGCCATACCAGGGTGATATTTGTATTTTTTGTAGAGACGGGGTTTTGTCATGTTGCCCACGCTGATCTTGAACTCCTGAGCTCAAGCGATCTGCCTGCCTCAGTCTCTGAAAATGCTAGAATTACGGGCATGAGCCACTGTGTCCAGACTGAATGAGGCAATTTAACTCATAGAATTGTTACAAAGATTAAATGACAGGTCATATGTAAAACACTCCACACAGCATCTGACAGACGTGGAGGAAGAGAGAACTGTACTAAAGGCATTGTTGTTTGTTCCAGACCATTGGTGTGCCAGGGATTTCTGGTAATGATCACTCTTCACTGGAGGAGAACAAGAAATAAACAACCACTGTCGCTCCTCTCTCCAGAGCTTATGAAGAAAAACTCCGATCACCTGGCCTTCTCTTCTCTTATTGACAGTTATTGATTTCACCTTTGTTCTTCAGCAATCATGGTTCTCCAGGAGAAAAAGCTGTTTGTTTAATGAGACTCCTATGCCGGAACAGTGAATACTGAGAAGGGCCGTAGGAGGCTCTGGTGAAAACCCAAGGCTCCTAATTAAGCCATGTCTTCTTCTCACCCAGTGACCCAGCTTGGACTTCAGAACAAATCACCTGAAGCCCTCATATCTCAAGAGTTTAATAGTACAAATTTCCCAGGGATGTTTTGAGGGCAGCAGCTCATTTTCAAGTAAGAATTTTCCCAGAAGTAACAAGTATATCTTCACACTGGGCCTTTCTTAGGTGAAGTTCATTATAAAAACAGCAATTCTTCTAAAATATTATCTACCCAAAGACTGGCATGCAACGTCTTCCAAGATCTAGCCCTAGCCTACCTTCCAGACGAGACCATTATCTACTGGACCTTCTATGCTCTAGCCATGTGTATTAGCCTTCTTGGGCTGCCATAACAAAATACATAGACTGGGTGGCTTAACCAGCAGAAATTTATTTTCTCACAGTTCCAGAGGCTGAAAGCCCAAGATGAAAGTGCCAGTTTCTGGTGAGGGCTCTGTTTTCCGCTTGCAGGCAGCCACACGGTGTCCTCACATGGCCTTTCCTTTATTATAGCTCTGTGGTGTCTCTTCTTATTAGGACACCAATCCCATTAAATCAGGGCCCCACCTTTATGACCTCATTTAGTCTCAATTACTTCCTTTCTTACTCCGATCACCGTCACACTGGGGGTTAGTCTTTCAACATATGAATACTGGAGAGACACAACATTCAGTCCATAACACCAAGCTGCTGATCCTCACATAAGATTTGGGCTCTCCTACTGCCAGGGCTTGGCTCCACTCATTTCCTTGACCTGGAATGGCTTTTGCTCTGTGAATTCATATTCCAACTCTCTCTGCTATAGATGCCACATCCTCCATGAAACATTCTTGGTCTCCTTCCCCATGCTTCCCCCAGTTGGAAGTTGGAAGTTCTCCAGGCTTGTTTCGAGTTTACACAGGATTTCCTCTCTGTTTCTCTCCTCATATTTTTGTCCTGGCCCACTCTCTAGGCTGTGGCTTTCAGTCCTGGCTGTGCAGAGTTATTCCAGAGATTTTAAAAGTTCCAGTGCTAAGCCCAACACTAGACCTCCTGAGGAAGAATCTCTGATGATGGGACCCAGGATCTCATGTCTTAAGGATGGGACTGTATTAATATGTGGCAATCAGGGGGTAAATGCAACTGCACTAGGAGCAAACTCTGTGGGAGTGTCATCCTTGCAGGAAAAACGTGGTGCCTTTCTGTGCTTGGTGTTATTTCTTAGCTCTTTGCTGACATCTTCTTTAGTGGGACATTTCCTAGACCCCCTGGCCACCAGGGTTCCCGGTGCAAACTGGGCTCTGCCAGTGAGGCAGTGAGATGCACTGTGTGCTCATCTTTGAGATTAGAGCAGGCAAACTTAACAACAGATCGCCAAAGAGAAAAAAGAAATGCTGTTTACTGAGCTCCAGTGAAGTGCTAGAAACTGTGCTAGATGCTTTACAATACTTTATTTTGTTGGGGTGGTAAAATATACATAACAAAGTCACCATTTTAACAACTTTAAATTGTGCAATTAAATGGCATTTAGGACATTCACAATGTTGTACATTTATTACCACTATCTAGTTCAAAAACATTTGCTTCATTTCAAAAGCAAATCCAGTGCCTATTAAGAAGTCCCTTCCTCTACTCCCAGCCCCTGGCAGCCGCTAATCTGCTTTCCGTCTTGATGGATTTGCCTCTTCTTGTCATTTTATATAGATAGAAATATACACTATGTAGTCTTTTATGTCTGGCTTATTTCACTTAACATAATGTTTTTAAGGTTCATCCATGTTGTATCATGTATCATGAGTCAGCACTTAATTCCTTTTTACAATGAAGTAATATTCCATTTTATGGATATACCACATTTTGTTAATTCATTTATTGGTTGATAGACATTTGAGTTGTTTCCACCTATTGGCTGTTGTGAATAGTGCTTCTATGGGCATTTGTGTGCAAGCTTTTATTTGAATACATTTTTCTCAATTCTTTTTTTTTGTTACATACTTTTAAAAGCAGATCTTATTTGACAATAAAAGAAATTAGATCTTGCTGATGAATGGATGAAGAAAATATGTTATATATAAAATGAAATGAAATAATGTCTTTTGCAGCAACTTGGATGGAGCTTGAGGCCATTATTCTAAGTGAAGTAACTCAGGAATGGCAAACCAAATATTGTATGTTCTCACTTTATAAGTGGGAGCTGAGCTATGAGAACACAAAGGCATAAGAGTGATATAATGGACTTTGTGGACTCAAGAAGGGAGGTTTGGAGGGGGTTGAGGGATAAAAGACTACATATTGGGTACAGTGTACACTGCTTGGCTGACAGGTGCACTAAAATCTCAGACACAGACATCACCACCAAAAAACACATCCACACAACCAAACACCACCTGTACCCCAAAAGTATTGAAATTAAAAAAAGAAATTAGGTCTTGGAGATATTGTTTGTTTAAGTTACATAGCTGCTAGGTGACAGAGTTGGAATACAAATGAAGGTTTCTGACTGCAGATTCTGGGCTCTCTCCACCACACTATAAGCTGCTTTTGCGAAGTCAGACCTCAGTTGTCTCCTATGGTAACCTTGAAATTATGCTTTATTACTTTCTGTTCTTGACATTGGAAACTCCTTTTAGGCATCTGAGACATTTTATGTCTGACATAGAGCTTGTTCTCTCTTTAACTTCCTTTCTGTTCCAGAGGAGTAGCCATCCTAGAATTTATCAGGTAAGGAGATTTGTGTGAATAGTTTCTTGAATACTTTATTATTTAAAAATGCCCAAGGCATGGTTACTTTTAAAAGTGCACAAATACGCACCCTGAATTGCCATATGATAAATAATACCTCCTTCATCATGATCAATATTCCTTCCCCCGCCGGAATCAAATCTTTATTATGCTTACCAGCGTGGAAGTAAAATTTATAGGTGTTCCCTCTTATAATGAGTCAAGCATTAATGACAAAAAGAAAATGCTGGAGTTACTGTCATCTTGAGACTTGAGAAAAATGGTGGCAAATGATAGGAAAAGGAAGAAAATATTAAACCTCTCAAGAAAGAGCCATGTGAAATGGTTTTTGAAGAGCCTAACAGTTACTGGATGCAAAGAAAAAAACTGGGGCCCAGCTGAAGAGTAACCTGATGAGGGCCAGCAAGCTTGGGCTTCCCTATGGCATGGCGGCCTTGGACTTCTCACATGGCTGCTCAGTGTCCCAAGTTGAGTATTTCAAGACAGAGAGTCTGGCCGAAGCTGTATCACATTTTATGACTTGGCCTTGGAAGGTCATACAATATCACATCTACCATACTCTATTAGTCAAGGCAGTCAAAGGCCTGGCCATATTAAAATAGAGGGAAAGTCTAGCTTCCCAACATGTCTCGGTGGGGATTTGGCAAGGTTCTTCTGTAAGAGCATGTGGGTTGATATTGTTAAAATCATTTTTGGAAAGTGCAATTTGTCATGATAACTAAGGTGTTTTTTGAAATTTACATATTTTGTTCTTCTCTCTTACTTCCTGAAGATCCTCCACATTATAGTAAGAATGATGATGGGAAATCTCAATGGAAGGAGAGAGGATAGAGAAGTACTATCTGTGCAAACTCTAATTATGAGGCAGAGAGTCAGAATGTTTATTCACTCATTCATTCTTTCAACAAATATTTACCGTGTGCCTGCTATGTGCCAGCTACTGTTATCAAACACGTTAATAAGCACATCAGTGATCAAAACAGACATAGATCCTTGCTGGCATGTGGTCTCCATTCTAGTAGAACAGTTATTAACCATGCTCTATGTGCCAGACTCTGTTCTAAGCACTTTACGCATGTGATGTTATTGAATCCCCTCAGCAACTCTATGAAGTAGGTAACGTTTAAATCCCCATTTTTACTTCAGCACGGAGAGGATGAGTCACCTGTTCAAGGTCACACAGCTATCAGGAGGCAGAGCCGTGAGGTACACCCAGGTGTTTTTTTCTGGCTCCAGAGTCTCTACTGTCTATGCCCTGCTGCCTCTGGATCTGGAAGGGAGCTTGCAGGTCACTTAGTTCACCTTCATCCCACAATGTGGACTCAGAGGTACCAGGTGATGAGAGGACTTGCCTGCAATTAAACAGCTGGTTAGCATCTGGACTGGAACTAGAATCTTATCTTTCAGAACATGACTCATATCACTGTGCCCTTAGATTATTTAGGCAGATAATTTCATGAAGGATGGGTGCTTGGCCACATCCTCATGTTTCCCCACTTTGAATGATAGTTCCCTGCGGACAAAGATGGCTTTCACTACTGTTTTCTTGATAGTCCTTCTTCTGTCTTCCACAGGTGGGATGAAGATGCCCTGCTGCAGTTTACAAGTGGTGTTTTCCAGCTCAACACAGCTTCTCCTCATCTGAAGGCGCATCTCCCTTCCTCCTGATCGTCTGTGGGACAAATGCTCCATGTGCTTTTGGGGACCATCGTCACTCTTGGCAGTTTTGTCCCTCCTCAGCCATCAGTGAACTCAGGTGCACAGCAGTAAGGGGAAAGAGTACATGGCAGTGTCTAAATGGTTAGTAAGAGAGAGAGACCGGACCACACAGTCATTCCCTCTCTAGCAGCCATCTCTGCATGAGAGGCATTGGAGGGATAGCCCACAGGGACAGTGCTCTGTGCACCTCTCATGTCCCAGTTGGAACCATCGCAGTCACCAGTGCCTCCAAATTGCAAGGAACTCTCTAGGTCAAGAGAGCAGACTGGGGCAGAAATGTCCCATCATGGGGGCTGAAGACCGGGCTGTAGAATTTCACACTGGAAGTTAGAGTTCCACAGGCGTCCTTCTTAGATTTTCCAGAACAGTTCGAATTTTATGCAACATAATTTTTTTAAGATAAAGATGACTCGTTAAAAAAACTGTGATTTAAGTTTTATGCCTTTAATAGGACTTCTTATTTACATAAATTCACTAATCAATAAAACAAAAATCTTTCTCAGCACCAAGAGTAGTCATTTGAACTTTGGACATACATCCTCCTTATTTATAGATCATCCTGACTGTAAATGAGCCGAAGAATAAGTTGCTTAGGATCAATAAAATACTTGGGGGGGTTGAAATCACATACCTCCCTCCACTAAAAGGGGGTTATCATCTATGGTTGTACAGGTTGTACACTGTACCAGGCTGCAACTACGAGTCTCTATTTGTATAGCAGACATTATTGATTTGTATGTGGAATACAAGTTTTATAACAGATGGGCAGATTTGTTCCAGTATAAGCAATATACAATATGAAGACAATTTCAAACAGAATGAAGCAATGTGTCTTGAGGAAGAAGTACTTGTTCTAATTTGCACAATGGTGTCCTATAAACCACTGATGGCCTAGATTGAATGACCAGTTCTATAAAACTCACGGGCATGGGATTGAGAAGCCAGGATGCAGAGTAATAAGGGGAAAGTGGAGCAGTTACTTGCAAGACCAAGGCTAACCTGAAAGTGTATAAGGTAGCATATTATTGGCTACACATTAGAATCTCTTGGGGGGATTTGAAAAATACTGATGCCTGGGTCTCACCCCGAGAGATTTTTATTTAACTGGTCTGGTATACAGCCTGGACTTTAAGATATCGAGGTCCTTCATGTAACCCTAATAAGCAGAGAACTACTATATTTTTTGTTGGATGGGTGACAGATGATAGATGGGTGGGTGGATGATGAGATGGATGCGATGTGTAGTTATGTGAATAAATGAATGGACGAAGGAATTGGGAATAGAGTCGTGGCTTGACGTGTTTTCATGATCTGGTATCTGCTTGTCTCCAGACACATTCTCTCTCATCATACCCCAGCTCCTTGCACTCCGTAATTCCAGCCATACTGAATTTCAGTTTTTCTAATGTGGTGACTCTCTTGCAACCCTGGGCCCTTACCTTCCCTGTTCTCACTGATTAGAATGTGTTGCCTTTTTCTGTTTGCCTGGCTAACTCTTACTCAGATTTCAGGCCTCTACATAAAATTTCAAACACTTTAATAAGCACATCCTGGAAGACTTTCTGGACTTAATTTAATCCTGGAAGACTTCCTAAACTCCTCTAGACCCTGGTTTAGATCCTGCCATCGATGTTCCTGTGGCCTCTTGTCCTTTCTCATCAGAGCACCTATCACTTGGAATTGCCAGCTGTGCTCAGAGGAGAGGAAAAGGAAAAACCTGCATGGCACTCATTGATGGCTCAATAAAAATATCACAAGGCCAAAGAGTGGCCTCATTTTTAATGGCCGGGATGTGCCATAAATTGATTTAACCAGTCTATTATTGGCACTCATTGATAGACTTCCAAGATTTGTTATTTCAACACTGCTGAAGTGGATATGATACACATGTACATCTTGTAGGTGCGCGTGTATCTGCGGGCTAAATCCTATTGTGTTATAGGTATGCATGGTTATATTTCGATAGGTAGTGCCAAACTGCTCTCCACAGAAGTTATAATTCAAACTAAAATAGATTTATTAAAGCTCTGTTGAAAACCTAACCCATCTATTTCCCTATGACAGAATGTTGTATTTACTGCCCTTCATTTTTCTCTCTGTTTTTCTTCACTGGCCAATCTGTGAAATGGAAACAGTTATAACTTGTTACATTTATGGGAGGACATTGCTTTGGACTGAACTCTTGCTTCAGGTCCCAGCAAACCGGAGTGCAGTCACTTGTGCTAGGTGCCACATAATCAAACTACACTTTAAAATGAGCCTGTTTTCCCCCAAACAGGAGATTCACATCAATCAATCAGAAGGGACCCAGTCTATCTGAGCCAGCATGATAAGGAGGTCCCCACTGTTTTAATTCTCTAAGGAAAGCAGCTTTGTAATGACCAGTTTGTTTTTTGTTCCTTGTTTTTGCTTTCATCAGTCTTTTCTGGCTATGAAGGCCACCTCTTCCACGCAGCTCACTGGAGCACCTTTCTAAATCTTGAGATAAGCTGTTTCTGATTCATGAATGACTAAAAAAGCCATCTATATCTTTTTTTTAAATTCTTTTTGAATGATTAGTAATCCATTTTTATACTTACTTCTGTCCTCACAATGTGTTCCCACCAATTATACCTTTAAACTAAACTTGCTGAGATTTTGTTTTTGGACAAATTCCAGAGTTGTTTTGAGGATTTATTTAGAGTGTTTGACAATGATCATCTCTTCCCCACTTCAGAGGTTTCTGAGGACTCTCCTTGGCTGTCTGTAGCAGGTAAATGACAGGATCTGACAGCAGCAGCAAAGTGCCCATGCTATAGAATGGCTTCCACACTGAGGCAACACCTTCTTAAGCATATATGGTTCTGAGCTGAGGGAGAGATGTCTTCCTAACACTTCTGTTTGAATCTTTACATTGTTAAATGCTAATCAGTTAAGAACTTCATTTAGGCAAAATAAAAAAGCAGTCATTTTTTGTAATAAAAATATTGACTTATCACTAATGAAGTAGAAAATGACTTTGTTTCTCAATCACTAGTTAGTCAAAGAGCAAATGGCATTATAAATTGAAAAACAGCCTATTGAATGGTCTTATACTATTATTGCAATGACTCTTAACCTCTTCCTTGTTATCAAACCATGCCGCCTCCCCTCCTTTTTTTGAAACAGGGTCTCACTCTGTCACCCAGGCTAGAGTGCAGCGGCACGATCATCGCTCATTGCAGCCTCAACCTGCAATGGCCTCAGGACAAGTGATCAGTGAAGAGGCTCAAGTGATCCTCCGACTTCAGCCTCCTGAGTAGCTCGGACCACAGGTGCGCGGTGTGCCACCACACCCAGCTAAGTTTTTTATTTGTAGAGATGAGGTCTTGCTATGTTGTGCAGCTTATTTCCAACTCCTGAGCTCAAGTGATCCTCCCACCTTGGCCTCCAAAAGTGCTGGGATTACAGGCATGAGCCACTGCACTCAGACCCATCCCTTGTTTTTTTTTTTTTTAACCCATTAGATTAACTCTCTTAGTTCCCCATGTAGAGGCAGAGGCTATTACCAGTGACATTTCAATTCATGTCCTTTTTCAAATTATTTTCTGGATTATTTCTCTTTCTTTTAACAAAGAGGAAAAGTAAAGTTCAGTGGGGGCAGGAGACATCGGCCTAGCAGGCAGTCTGTGCCCCCAGGCTATCAGCATCAGAACTGAGGCTCTCACAGAGGTTCTGGAACTGCTCCTGGGGGCTTTGCCTGCTTTGGCCTCAGGACAAGTGATGAGTGAAGAAGATTCCAAGGAGCTGAGTCTACCCTTCAAGATTCCTTACATCCTTTCTGGAAATAAAAAAGGGTAGGTACCTTAAGATTCATATGCAAAGGACCTCTGTGCAAATTGCAAATGAAAAGACTAGTAGTTATTGAGAATAAGTATCATAATTTCACAATTAAAAATATTTCCTTAGCACTTTTTAAGGTCTTGAAACAAACTATTGCCGAAGGCTGTGTTTTTAAAAAATAGTGTAATCGTTTATGTATTTAAGTTCCAGCCCTTGCAGTAAACTATTTTTATATGGATTTTTATCTGTGCCAAAAATGGCGTTAACAGCAAGCAATGGGAGAGAGTATTATGTGTCTATGAAGTCCAAGCTTGCCGTTATTGTGTTTACACTTACAGCGTGGATTTGCCCAGTGCTGCTGAAAGGATGCCCAAGGATGTCTTTCTCCTGAATGAAGTCTCAATGGCGTGGCAATTTGGGAACCTAAAACAGAAAACCTCTTCCCAGGTGTGGGGGTGTTAGAACAGTGGAACAATGTGAAGAACTTTAAAACTCGATGCCCAGACTATATCCTAGTTAGACCAACTGAATCAGAATCTGTGGGGGTGGGTGATACCTCAGTGAGAACCTACTGTTAGGAGAAAAGATGCCTTCTCGGATTGTTTCCATTTCCCCCTTGCTCTGGGCTCTGTGGGCAGGAGAGGGGAAGAAATGAAAAAGAGGATGAAGTGGGGCCTTTAAAACATCTTGGAGAATAACCACCACCACCACAGGAAGTGCAGGGACCCCCCCTCCCCCTAGTGGCAGGGTGCGGGAGGCAGCTGGAAATGCCTGGCCTGCCTGGGCAATTCGTGCGTTAGGAAAGCCGTGTGTCTTCTCCAGGCTTCCTTTTTATAAAATACGTATTCTATTTATGCATATTTATTTACATTTTATTATGTTTACATACTTATTGTTTATAAATATATGCTTTCTGTAACTTTATATCTTATGTTTATTTAAAGGGTGTCCACTGTGGAGCTCTCTAACATGTTCTGGGTCTAGAGGAGGCAGGTGAAGGTGACGCCACACTAGTGACCCCAGATGCTGTTCCCTGGGTGGGGCCTGATGCCTTATTCTGAAAATGTGGGGCACAGTGGCCTGGCTTGCAGGGCAGATCTGACCTCGGAACGGACTGGTCCTTATCTCTTCAATACACACATATACACACTTTCCCAGTTCTAGTAGAACAGAGGTTATGCCTGCTCCTTGCTAAAATTTCAGCATTGATTCTGGTCATTTTTCCCATAAGACTTCAACTGTGATCCTTTTGTGTCTTTCTCGTTGTGTTTAAAGCCAACCGCATGTATTTTGACATGTGGACCTTTTGTAAAGAAAGCTACGATATCCTTTATCCTCACTTGGGTAACATTTCCTCCTCTGGGATGTGGTGTCTGGTAGAGGGATGGCGAATTCTGTCCTGAGGCTGCTGTGCCATATTCTGCCTGTTTGATCGGGCTTCTGCAACCTCTACTAAGGAATACACACTGCAAAGCAAGGTGAAGGGCAACAGCCCTGAGCACTGCTTCTAGCAGGTGAGAAGAGAGATTCACAGCACCTGGCCCATGTGTCTTCCCACTCAGATACCAGTGGAGGCCCACGCACCATATGTCTGGATACCTAAAAGTTTTACATCAAGCTAAAAGACCGATGAATTAATACGTTCTGTCTCCTACTTTCTTAAATATGTCTGTGTAAAGACATGAGACGCTAGGATCAGCTGCAGCCTTCTTGGACTTCTCAGAGTTCTCCCCAGAATGTGATGACCTGGGACAGCTAGGGATCCCAATTGGTAGCTCACCTGCCTTCTTTTCCCATTCCCTGGCTTCATCTGACCCCACAAGGAGCTTCCTGCACATAGGCACACTAGCTTACCTATCCAAGCCCTGTCCACATGAGCTTGTAAACAGCCTCCTTTTGGTGATCACGAGGGCCTAGGCAGACTTATAATGGTAGCATGGTCTCCATTTGGAAGATGGAGACCTGGAAGAGTCTTGTGCAGGTCTGGAGACATGTAAGCAAAGAATTACTGCATCTCACGTATCTGGAATGTGGTGAGAAGGGAAGAAATGGGCTCTGGATGAGCTCATTCCTTTTTCATCACTATACAAAGAAGGATTTAAAAATTTTTAAATTTGCAATAATTTTACATTTACAGAAAAGTTGCACATATAAGCAACAGAGAGTTCCTGTATACCCCTCACCCAGTTTCTTGCATTGTTAACATCTTACATTATCATGGTACCTTTGTCAAAACTAAGAGCCCGTTGTTGGTATGTAACTGTTAACTGAATTCAGACATTCTTCAGACTTCACCAATGTTCCTGTTGATGACCTGTTACTATTCCAGTGTCTGATCCAGGACACTACAATGCATTTTGTTGTCATGTCTCTCCAATTGCTTCTAGCCTCTGACAGTCTTCAGTGTTTCCTTGTTTTTCATGACCTTGATAGGCTTTAGGAATACTGCCCAGGTATCCTGTAGGATGTCTCCTAATCTAGATTTGTCTGATTATTATTCTCATGATTAGACTAGGGTTATGGACCTATGGAAGGAACACTGCAGAGGTGAAGTGTCCTGTTTCCATCCACACAGGCTGCTTTCCTTTTCAGGCACAATGCTTCTCTGCAGAGTTCCAAACTCAAACTCCTTCAGAAGCCAGGTGGGTAATGTAACTGAAGTGAAGTGGAAAAATGCAAGATCAAACAACAGGAAGAAACAGAAGGCAATGGCAAACCTGAGAGTGCTTGCTCAATCGAAAGGCATGCAAATTCATTTTTGTCTATAGTACTCTGCTGGTCAAATCAAGCATTCTGTAGATTGGCTCAAGCTGCTCCATGGTGAACACTCAATGCCATACTCTTAAGCAGATAGGGTCATATGGACAAGACTGAGGCTAGTGTTTCTGGGCTGTACTAACCCTTTTCTCATGTCAGCAGCTTTTGTCCTAAATATAGCTCCTCGGTAACATTTCCTTGGAAAGATCTGAAGAAAAGATTTCAGATGGAAGCCAAGAGCTCTGGATCCCAGCAGGTTACTCACTTGTCAGCATCAATGCAGCTGACTCACCTTAGGCCTAGATGTTAGAATCCATTTTCTTAGCAACCTCACACAGTTATAGTGCAACATGAGTCATTTGTTGCACTTCTAAGAATGGGTGATTGAGGATTTTTATACATGCATTGATATATCAATCAGGACAGGCTGGGTTATGCTGCAGTAAAAAAATAACCCCCAGGTCTCAGTGGCTTAACATAACAAGTTTCACTAGGATGACCATACATTTTCAAATTGTGCCTGTTGTCCCTTTTACTCTCAAAATGGTCTAGTTTGCTCAATTATACTGCATGTCCAGAGCAAGTCAGAAGAAGGATATGGAGACTCAAGAGGCATCATCTTGACACGTCTTTTCACCATCATTTGGCAGTGGAAAGGGGATGTAGCAATCTGCACATCAATTTGTAAGGCTTGCACTCACAAACATTAGCTGCAGCTAATCACATGGCCAAATCTAGCTTCCAAGGGGGAAGTGAAGTTCGATGTCTAGAAAATGAAAGCCAGAAATAATTTGTGAGTAACACTAATGACTGGATCACTTAGAATCAAATGTTTTATGTGAAACCCATCAAAACCATGGTGGTATTTGGCAACTGTCAGTGAAGATGATGTCTATAAATACTTCAGCTGATTTCTTCAGTATGAAGATTAATTTTATCTGTCTACTTGACTGGGTTAAGGGATGCCCAGGTAGCTGGTAAAACACTGTTTCTGGGTGTATCTCTGAGGGTGTTTCCAGAAAAGATTAGCATTTGAATCAGTGGACTAAGTAAAGAAGCTCTGCCCTCACCAGTGTGAGTGGGCACCATCCAATGGTGGGAAGGCCTGAATGGAATAAAAAGGCAGAGGAAGAGTGAATTCATTCCCTTTGTTTGAGGTGGGACCTTCATTTTCTCCTATTCTCAGGCAACAGTGCCCCTGGTTCTCGGGCCTTCAGACTTGGGCTAAATCATACCACCAGCTTTTCTGGTTCTCCAGCTTGCTGATGGCAGATCATGGGACCTCTTGGCCTCTAAAACCATGCCAGCCAGTTTCCATGATGAATCCCTCTCATCTATCTCTCTCTGTCATCTAATTATCTGTCTCTTAGTGGTTCTGTTTCTCTGGGGAACCCTGATTAATACAGTTGGGAACATTTGTCGTGTTACCCTTACAGGCCATGTTTCCTATTCCCAAAACATGCATGGGATGTTATGAAAAGGAGGTGCTCTGGGACTCCATCTCTTTGTGACTTTGAGTTTGCTTCTACTCATCTCTGCCCATATCTCACTCGTGATACCATGCTGCTTTCAAATTTCTTCACTATAGTTCTTTCTATTTCTTCATCCATTCTTGCTTACTCTTGATTTTTAAGAGTCATAAGGTATCTCACCCATACCCTTTCTCTCTGGCCATAACTTGTCAGATAGAAAAACATTTTTTTCAAATTTATCCCAGCCCTGGAAACTCCTGTTCTTTAAGATTTTTCTCAATGCAGTATACACAGTGTACACAAGTCATTCTACAAAATATGTTTTAATAAACAAGGAGTAATAAAAAATTGTTGTAATACACAGTTTGTTCAGAAAACAAATGCAATATTTAGACCACAGGAAGTATGAGTCCTGCTGCTGCCCTCTGCTTTAGTTGGGCCACATCTGGAGTCCTCTGGTCAGCTGAAGCCCCACACTTAAAAGGGGGCCTTCAGTGGATCAGGAGGGGAATGTCTAAGATCAAAGTATGTTGGAAATGTGATTTTAATGGGAATGGGAATATGTAGGAGGCTGGCAGTGTGAGCCAAAGTAAGTACAGAGCAAATGTGCTAGGAGTTAACACAGTCCCTGTTGTAGGGAATCCATGTGCCCCACACACTGGGTGTCAGAATGCAGGGATCCATGAGCCCCACATTGGGCACCAGAATGTAGGGAATTTATGAGGCCCTCACATTGGTGTCAGAATGTAGGGATCCATGAGCCCCACATTGGGCACCAGAATGTAGGGAGCCAGCCCTACATCACCCGTGGGTACCTCAAGTTCGGTGGCAACAAAGGAATGAGAAAAAGATTAAGAGAGACAGTGGGACCAGGGGGCCATCACTTTATTACTTTGGAGGAGGCAGTGAAGACCCCAAGCTCTGATCATCCACACTATTTATTGATTACAATCACTTTGATCTATAGGGTGGAGTGATGGTGGGATGAATCAGTGAGCTGGAAGTGAATCAGTGAGCCAGAACTGGTGTGTTATTCTAAGGATTGATAACAGTGGTGGTTTGGGAGTTTCACAAAACAAGAACATGTGATTCTATTTAGTTTATTATCTATGTACAGCTGGTAGAACACGGACCTTACAAGGAGCATAGAAGTCTGGCTACATCATAGTGCTACAAAGGGGTTTTACATCCTTGAGTACAATGTTTATGGTAACAAAGCCGAGGTCACCCTGCGCTGGAACATGAGGCATGGAGAGGGCTTCCTCCTCAGAGGCCTCCTGTGGCCTTCCGCAGTTTGTTGTTCCTTGTTTATATGTTACTCATAACAAATTTATGTAGACACTCTGTAAGTTCTTTCTCCTTTGCTGCTTTCCCAAACACCCTGTCACTAAATATTTGAAGTGCCCAGTGGAGTGTTGTCTTGGGATAATACTCCAGGGTGGTGCCATGACTTCTATGGTTGTTACTTCCATTTATCTTAATTTCTGTTGTTTCTTTGGAGGATTCCTGATTTTATTCAATTGGTTCATTGTTCAATGTATAAAAAGAAAGGAATTTTTAAAAGGCACTGGAAAACTTCCTTTATTACTAATTTTAGAAGCTGATGATGAATGGCTTTTGCAGAAAACTGGTATGAGTTATTTATTAAAAACACATCACAGGACATGCATCTTGCCTGACAAGTCACCATAATTCTGACCCACAATATATGATTTTCAAAACCTTGAGGAAGATTTTACAACACTAATGAGAAAAGAAGAACTTAATAATTTATGACCTCCAACATCTATGTTAATTGATGGTTATATCCTTTCACAGTTGCTGGGCAAGGCCAGCTTAGATATATTAATATACTCACAAGCATGGAAACTGGCCAAAGCAGTTAGGCAATGAATGTTATTACAAACATAGACATATATTTTCCTCAGTAGGGTTGTCCATTTCCTGCCATGGTTTATATGTCAAGTGTGTAAATAAAAGGACCACAGGATGACATAAAAAGGGTATCCTCTAGTGAAAAACCTTTCTAGGCAATAATAAGCAACCTTACGTACCTTGGTCTTCTAAACTTGGAAGCCAGTTTGTTTCTTAGAATCCTAAGCAACTACAAAATGAAATAAAATTTTAATGCCCTGTTAGAGGGATGAATACAAACCCATAAATAAGAAAATAAAACATCTTTGCTTTGCACCTTAGCTGTTTTCCTGTCCAGTCAGTTCTTTTTTTATCAGGCTTAGTGTTTGAAGCAAAATGAAATCGATTTATCTGACTTCTCAGCCTCAAAAGGTAATGCTACCAAGAAGTGAAATAGAGGACTAGAAAAATGGGGAGAAATCATGAACTATTAAATCTAGCATTTCTGGCCATTGGATAGCTAAGAGTTGCCTGCAGCATAATACAAGTCAGTCCTCTAAGTCAATCAAATTCCCTTCCTCTCTTCATCTTCTGGCATTTTTCCCCCCATGAAGTCTTCTCCTCTGCCTATATATAGGATACTCTATGTTCTCATTGGCTCTTTTCTTTTTTCACACAGCATTTTCTTTTTTGGTAATGATATATATGCTTCCACAACTTCCACTGTCATCTCCAGGTACGTGATTCCCCCAAATCAATGCCTTCAATCAAAATGCTCTTTTGAGCTCCAGACCCATATTTCAAACAGTGTTCTGGCTAACTGCATGGTCATTTGATGGATATCATAATCTCACTGCCTAGGCAAGGGTGCCTGGCATCTAGGAATCTAAGCTAGATAGACATCATGAGCCTACGGCCAGTGTTCACAGAGCAGGTTCAAACCACACAGATCATTCAAATTGCTTATTATTTTGAAAAAGCCGGGCAGGGAAGGGAAATCTGAATGGACATAAGACTATGAGAAAAGCAGAAAAAAAACCAGATAAACATCAGAAGGCTTAAAGTGACTATGGAAGGCAAAGCTTATAGGGATTTACCATGTTGAAGAGAGTAGCTGCAAGGTTCCTACTAGAGCATCTATGCTCTTACATGGAGCTGTTCCTTCACTTCAGAGGGTTGATCACAGATAGAACACAAATCAAGATGGATCAATGAGATTCCTTCTAGGACTTTTAGACTTGGAATAAAGAAAGGACAAGAATAATTTCCCTAATAGCTGAATTCTATTGAATGCTCTACTAGAGAAATAGAGGATAATCAACAGGGAAAGAATAAAGAACGATGAAGTTGCTTAAGATGAAAAACGAGTTCTTGGTAGTATTCAAGTTCTCGGTTTCCATTGACTCTGAGACTCCACTGTATTACTGCCCTTTACAATACTTAATTTTTCCATGATGTAGCACAAATAATGCCCTCCCCCAACCAAATGTTAGGTAAAGTTCATCCTTGAAATCAAAAGAGTTTTAATGAAGACAGTCACCAATTCCTGCTGACACTCTTCAAATGAGTCACATGCTCCTGCTTTTCCATTACTTCAGCTGAATAATGGGCCCCTGGGCGAACAAGGATGTCTTGCTTATCTTTATGCCCCTTCCAAGATAGTGTAATGCCTGGCACAGAGAAGGTACTAAGAAAGCAGGCATTGGGATGGTTTCCTTCTGCACTGTCGAGTGGCCTATCAATACTTACACAGCACAGTGACTCAGAGATCACCTTGATGTAGGAGCAAGACTGTGACCTAAAAGGCCTGGGCATGATCTTGTCTCTACCACCCAAAGCTTTCCATCATCACATTTGATCATCATTTCTCACTACCCCTTGTCCATGCTAAAATGATGAGGTTATTTCTGCTCAAACAACTCTGTGTTTCTCCACAATAGTCTGTTTTCTTAAACAGAATAGTGGAAATAATTATCAGCCTAGAATGACTGCCTAACATGTCCTTTCAGCCTGCATCTTGTGATGAAGACAGGAAGTATGAAGCAAACAGGAAGGGTAGAATAATACAGGCAGGGCAGCTTCTTGGGAAAACTGTTAGAAAGACCTACATCTTATATCAAGGTCTTCTGTCAGCCCCCTGCCTTCTGTTGACCAGAAGGTTGGGCTCATCCTGCGCTCTTCTCTGACACTCCCTCCTCTTCTATTTCATTCCAGTGCATTCAAGTCCAATGATTTGTTTTAGAAATGCTATCATTTGTTAGTTTAGCTTTTATCTCAGCTGGACGCCTTTCCTGTTTCACTGCTTTCCTTTCAAGGATGCAGAGCCAACAGTTGACTGGGAGTTTTATTCAACACACCCCTGTTGTTAGATGAAGCTGGAGAAATTTTGATTAACAAGCTTACTCAGGACTTCAGCCGTGGCATAGGGTATGTGTCTGCCACCTGTGTCTGACACCCTCTGAAGCCTGAAGAAGAGATGAAGTGAGTGGAGCTTCTGTTTGGAATACCAGCCTGGTAAATAAACCCCAGCTGGTGGGGCCCAGAGGATGATTTGCTTGTGTCTGTGTGGAGCAACTGCCTTTATCCAGGTTGCTCTAATTGGTGATGCTGGAGACATTATGAGAGCTAGAACATTTCTGTGGTGCTTAGGCCTGTTTCTGGTGATGCAGAGTCCATCTTCCCAAGTGATGTGGAATTCCTCATTGGGAATTCTGGGGACATGACAAATGAGGCAGAAACAAAAGAGAAGTCAGAAATACAGAGATGAGATGATGAGAAAGAAGTACCTGCAAATAATTGGCAAAGAATAGAGCTATGGGAAACTACAATTCAACATGAGATTTGGGTGGGGACACAGCCAATCCATATCAAAATGCATAGAAAAAGACTCGAAGTACATACGCCTCATTATATAGTGAATTAAGTGCCTAACAGTGGTTGCTTCTGAAAAGAAGGAATGGGAATTAGAAGAGAGTTTAAAAAGAACTGTCATGGTTTACTTGAAAATAGTTACATTTTCTTTGGAATAACAAACTTGAACCAAAGGATTTTATATTAATATAATTAATATAATAATATCTTAACAAAAATATCATTAAATTGTAATTATTTCCTTATATTTGTCATTTGAACATAATGTTGTACAATCACAGTTTTCTTAGCCACTATATTAAATGAGTTTTTTTTTTTTGACAGAGTCTTGCTCTGTCACCCAGGCTGGAGTGCAGTGGTGTGATCTCAGTTCATTGCAACCTCTGCCTCCTGGGTTCGAGTGATTCTCCTGTCTCAGTCTCCTGAGTAGCTGGGATTACAGGAATGCACCACCATGCCTGGATAATTTTCGTATTTTTTGGTAGAGATGGGGTTTTGCTATGTTGGCCAGATGATCTCAAATGTCTAGCCTCAAGTGATCCACCCACCTCACCCTCCCAAAATGCTGGGATTATAGAGGCTTTAATTATTGAGGTTAGCACGTAACTGTGAATAAAAATAGGTTTTAGAG
Organism: Cacajao melanocephalus; assembly: GCA_963573385.1. NCBI lineage: Eukaryota > Metazoa > Chordata > Mammalia > Primates > Pitheciidae > Cacajao > Cacajao melanocephalus. Next base: position 136,566 of record CAUYLG010019142.1, on the reverse strand, counting down.
ACATAAGCAGATTCTACTTCATAAGGATGCTTCTGTAATTTGTTGATGGTGACTGCAGAAGTGTGAAACGGGTAGTGAACTGCCTTGTCTGCCTCTGGGAAGTGCAGTTGTGTCAGATGAAATAAGAGACGTGTGAAGTGAGGCCGACATGAAAGTTTACAGAAAGTCAACACAGTTCGTATCACATTCTTTTATCTTCACTATAGTTCGTGAGTGATTTCATTAGATGCTTCTATTTGATTAGTTTTTTTTGGCATTTTGCTCTTTCTTGTTTCTGATGTGTTTCCTTCTTCGTCTTCATAGTCTTAGAGTTTCATTTTGGTTATTAGCCCATTTGCCTTTCACTTAAGCGTTTCTTCTTTGGTGTTTTAACTATTTTCATACTCCTAAGCTATTTAGACTTTTGATTAAACAAATAAATACCCTAATCTACATGAAAGTATTTGCACAGAGAGATGCTCACAGATGTATATAATTTAAAAAATGCTTATATATATTTATTTAGTATATAAAAAATGCTTTTATATACTATTTTAAAATAAATGACACTAGTTTAAGGTTATACTTAAAGAAATTTCAAGCCTCTGTTAAAAAGCTAAATACTTGAACACATACAATTTTCTAAGGACTATCAACCTCATATCTGTTAAGGTAAACACTTGTGAATTAATAGGCACGGTTTTTACAGGATCACAGGATGCTTGATCATTCATTGGCTAGGGTTATCACATAAAAAGCTACTTCAGGCTACCTGACCATTTTAAAACAAAAAATGTGTGTGTGTGTGTGTGTGTGTGTGTGTGTGTGTGTGTGTGCGTATGATTTTTTTTTCCCAAAGAGAATGAGAAAGAGAGGCTCCCGCATAGCAAAGAAGTAGAGTTTGGAATGAGTTGGAATGTGGTAGGGAAATAGCAGAGTGACTGTCCAATACTAGCAGGTCTAGAAGTAGGGGATAGAGGTGCTGGTTAACTGTGGAGAATGGTTTCTCTGTGTAGCCCTTTGCAGCCATCCAGCGGAGACACTGAGGAAGACCTGCAGCAAGTAACAGAAAGTCTGTGACTCAGCTAAGAGGCTGGGAGGGTTGTACTGCAGGAAGGAGTGTTTTCTTTTCTGCAAAGGCAGAGCGAACAGGAGAGGGAAAGTCTCCCATTTCCGAAGAGTCCAACAGCAGAAACAGCAGTCTTCAAGGCCCTGTCTGCCAGGGTGAAAAGGGCCATGTCAGTGGTCCTGTTAAGTGGTAACAGCTATGACCACAGCAAAAAACCTCAAACTCTCTTGACTCCATGGCCTGCACCACCGACTCAACCCTTAGCTCATTCAATCTGTAAATATATCGTCCAATCTACTTGTTATTTACAATTATGGTATCTCTTTAACAGTCTTTGTGTTTTCTGTGCATTGCTTTCTATCTTTAAGTTGTCTTCTCCTTCAGAAATGAGTCTGTGTTTTTATAACTGCTTATGAATATGCAACACAGACTATATACAAAAGCTCTTTGATGATGACTGGAATTAGAGAAAGGGGGAGCTTTCAGGCTCACATGTGTTTAGACAAATCTCAAAGAACTAAAAGATTTGAAAAAAGATAGTCGGTGTAAAGGTTTTTGTTGTTGTTGCTATTTTCAATAAAGCACAAGCCTTCTTGCATCCAGTACTCTTGAGTAATTGATTTTCATTAAAAAGCAAAAGAAAACAGAGTCATAACATCCAGAAAAGATATAAAAGTTATAGGTAAAATTCTAATTGGAGATAGTAAATTGAACATGTTCATTCAATTCCATTTCCTCTACAAATTCAATTAATATATCAATAAGATGATTTTTTAAAATCATAAACTCTTAGGAAAAAGAAATGGAAAAGAAGACTACAGCAACAAAATCCTGGAAGCTGGGAAACTAAAGGAATGATCTTAGAGGCCAAGAAAGTGGAGTCCTGAGCTGGCAGAAGGGAAAAGTGAGAAAACATTTCGCAGACCCCTGAAAAGGCTGAGGAATTGATAGCACCAAGACCTCTGGAAGTGGGAGTATGTGTGTGATTAAAGATAAGATGAACTGAAAGTACGTTAAAGAAGTTGTTAGATTCTGAGTCCAAATGGCTGGCATTTTCTTCTCCTCTATCATGGATTAAGACTGGAGATTTTTTGTCAGGATACTATAACAGAGCTTCTCTGGACTGGGAGACTTAAAGATATTTTTGCAGTTACTATTGCTACCCCTAAAACTAAGCTGGATAGAACAATCATTTAACAATGTTCATAGATTCTGTGAGTCATTCTGACAGTGCATGGCAAGGAGAGCTTATTTCTGCTCCACATGTCTGGGGCTTCTTGGCTGGAAAGATTCAAAAGACTGGTGCTGGAATCATCTGGAGGTATCTGTACTCAACATGCCTGGTAGTGGATACTGTAGATTAGGGTCTCAGCTGGGCTCAGTTGGCCAGAACACTTATATGGGGCCTCCCAGTGTGGTCTCACTGCCTGGGCTTGTTTGGGCTTCCTCACAGAATGGTGGTTGGGTTCCAAAGGCCAGTGTCCATGAAGGCAAGAGAGCATTGAATGGCTTTCTTGTGATCTAGCCTCTTTTAAGATATGAGATTCCAAAGGATAAACCCAGCTTACAGTTTTGAATTATCTAAAAAAATTGAATTATCTAAAAAAAAAAATCACACTATCATTTTCAGTGTTGGGGGATTCCATTTTTCTCAGAGGTGACTTTGACTTTGATTTCAACTCTGACAATTAATACCATAGAAGCCACCATTTGGCCTCCAAAATAATTTTTGGCAAGACTTTTATTCATGTTTACTGCCTTCAGAGCTCAATGAGAATGGTTTTTTCCCCCCAATGCTTTAAGTTCAATCATTAAGATGTTTTGATCACTGTAAGTTTGACACATTACTATTCAAACTTAAATAGGCATTTATGGGAGTACCCTTTGCCATTTTATATTTAAGTTCGCAAATCCACTACTTAAGAATGTGTTATTCCCAAACCCATTACAGAGTGTTCCTGCTATTTGTATATCCTGACTTGAAGTCACTTGAGGTACTTTAGTTTTGATCAGAAAATCTGCATAGCAGGCAAGTAAACTTGGAAAAAAACCCTGCTTTTCTAACCAGCTATCATCTTGTAAAATATGACATTTTGAAAATAGATATAAGAACATTAGAGAACACTATTCTTATAAAGCAAGATTTACAGAAATAAACATCTATGTATGTTTTTAGCATGTTATTCATTAAACCTCATCAGTTGTGGTTCCTAAAATTTTCTATATTTTTATGGACATGATAGAAACTGCTAAGGTAGTTTTCAACATTTTCTTTCAGTTTTTTAAAATTATACTTTAATTTCTTGGATACATGGGCAGAAGGTGCAGTTTTGTAACATAGGTACACATGTGCCACGGTGGTTTGCTGCACCCATCAACCCATCATCTACATTAGGTATTTCTCCTAATGCTATCCCTCCCCTTGCCCCTACCCCCAACAGGTCCCAGCGTGTGATGCTCCTCTCCCTGTGCCCATATGTTCTCGTTGTTCAACTCTCACTTATGAGTGAGAACGTGCGGTGTTTGGTCTTCTATTCCTGTGTTAGTTTGCTGAGAATGATGGCTTCCAGCTTTATCCATGTCCCTGCAAAGAACATGAACTCATTCTTTTTTATGGCTGCATAGCATTCCATGGTGTATATGTGTCACATTTTCTTTATCCCGTCTGTCATTAATGGGCATTTGTATTGGTTCCAAGTCTTTGCTATCGTGAATAGTGCTGCAGTAAACATATATGTGCATGTGTCTTTATAGTAGAATGATGTGTAATCCTTTGGGTATACACGCAGTAATGGGATTGCTGGGTCAGATGGTATTTCTAGTTCTAGATCCTTGAGGACTCATCACACTATTGTCCATAATGGTTGAATTAATTTACACTCCTACCAACAGTGTAAAAGCATTCCTATTCCTCCACATCCTCTCCAGAATCTGTTATTTTCTAACGTTTTAATGATTGTCATTCTAACTGGCATGAGATGGCATCTCATTGTGGTTTTGGTTTGCATTTCTCTAATTACCAGTGATGATGAGCTTTTATCATATATTTATTGGTTGCATAAATGTCTTCTTTTGAGAAGTGTCTGTTCTTTGCCCACTTTTTGATGAGGTTTTTTCTTGTTAATTTGTTTAAGTTCCTTGTAGATTCTGGATATTAGCCCTTTGTCAGATGGATAGATTGCAAAAATTTTCTCCCATTCTGTAGATTGCTTGTTCACTCTAATGATAGTTTCTTTTGCTGTGCAGAAGCTCTTTAGTTTAATTAGATCTCATTTGTCAATTTTGGCTTTTGTTGCCATTGCCTTTGGTATTTGAGTCATGAAATTTTTGCCCATGCCTATGTCCTGAATGGTATTGCCTAGGTTTTCTTCTAGGGTTTTTATGGTTTTAGGTCTTATGTTTAAATCTTTAATCCATCTTGAGTTAATTTTTGTATAAGGTTTAAGGAAAGGGTCCAGTTTCAGTTTTCTGCATATGGCTAGCCAGTTTTCCCAATACCATTTATTAAATAGGTTGTCCTTTCCCTGTTGCTTGTTTTTGTCAGGTTTGTCAAAGATCAAATGGTTGTAGATGTGTGGTGTTATTTCTGAGGTCTCTGTTCTGTTCCATTGGTCTCTATCTCTGTTTTGGTACCAGTACCAAGCTGTTTTGGTTACTGTAGCCTTGTAATATAGTTTGATGTCAGGTAGCATGATGCCTCCAGCTTTGTTCTTTTTGCTTAGGATTGTCTTGGTTAACAAGCTCTTTTTTGGTTCCATATGAAATTTAAGGTAGTTTTTTCTAATTATGTGAAGAAAGTCAATGGTAGCTTGATAGAAATAGCATTGAATCTGTAAATTACTTTGGGCAGTATGGCCATTTTCATGATATTGATTCTTTTTATTGATGCACATGAAATGTTATGCCATTTGTTTGTGTCCTTCCTTATTTCCTTGAGCAGTGGTTTGTAGTTCTCCTTGAAGAAGTCCTTCACATCCCTTGTAACTTGTATTCCTAGGTATTTTATTCTCTTTGTAGCAACTGTGAATGAGAATTCACTCATGATTTGGCTCTCTGTTTGTCTATTATTGGTGTATAGAAACGCTTGTGTTTGTTGCACATTGATTTTGTATCCTGAGACTTTGCTCAAGTTGCTTATTAGCATACGAAGATATTGGGCTGAGATGATGGAATTTTCTAAATATACAATCATTTGGCTTCTTCCTTTCCTATTTGAATACCCTATGTTTCTTTCTCTTTCCTGACTGCCCTGGCCAGATCTTCCAATGCTATGTTGAATAGGAGTGGTGAGAGAGGGCATCCTTGTCTTGTGCCAGTTTTCAAAGGGAATGCTTCCAGCTTTTGCCCATTCAGCATAATATTGGCTGTGGGTTTGTCATAAATAGCTCTTATTATTTTGAGATATATTCCATAGATACCTAGTTTGTTGAATTTTTTTTTTTTTTTGCATGAAGAGGTGTTTAATTTTATCAAAGACCTGTTCTGCATCTCTTGAGATAATCATGCGGTTTTTGTCATTGGTTCTGTTTATGTGATGGATTACATTTATTGATTTGTGTATGTTGAACCAGCCTTTCATCCCAGGGATAAAACTGACTTGATTTTGGTGTATAACCTTTTTAATGTGCTGCTGGATTCGGTTTGCCAATATTTTACTGAGGATTTTCACATTGATGTTCATCAGGGATATTGGCTTGAAATTTTCTATTTTTGTTGTGTCTCTGCCAGGTTTTGCTATCAGGATGATGCTGGCCTCATAAAATGAGTTGGGGAGGAGTCTCTCTTTTTCTATTGTTTGGAATAGTTTCAGAAGAAATGGTACCAGCTCCTCTTTGTACCTCTGGTAGAATTTGCTTGGGAGGATGTTTGTGTCCAGGAATTTATCCATTTCTTCTAGATTTTATAGTTTATTGCATAAATGACAACAAGGGTAAACTAACAGAGCGATAAAAGCAACTATGTATTGCTGTGGGATCAGTGGTGATATCCCCTTTATCATTCATTGAACTGAAGAAGAACTGTGAGTAGTGGAAGAAAAACACAGAGTCTTTCTCCTCCCCTCCTGGGAGGGATGCCTCTCCCTTTTCCCCACAAAGCAAAAGCAGAAGCAACACTGTAGTCACACCAGAATCACACAGTAGTGGAAAATCTTTTTTCAATAAGAAAAACAGTGTTTTTGAGAAGCTTTCTCTCACCTAAGGTTTTAAGGAGGAGCTGTTTATGGCAAGCTTGAAGCTTGAAGTACACCTATATTCATAAACAGCTCTCCCTTAAAACCTTAGGTGGTGTTTCCAGCAACTCCAGTAATTTGTAAAACATTACAAAAAAATTTCATAATTGCCAAACAATTTATAAAACTGTCGGTATCAAAGCATAAAATATTTTAATCTTGATTTCTGTTTATGTTTAAATGTTATTTTAAGAAATTAATATATTTTTAAGCACTTTTAATCTCTCCATCTTATGCTGAGTTTGGTTTTGTTGATGAGACCACCTCCTAACTTTTGGCTCTGCCAAGCCAGGCCCACTTCCAGGTTCTGGCCTCCCCTATCTTCCACTCTGCCACAGGTTCCAGGGCCTTTACTGGGTCTTTTCTTTTTTCTTTCTTTCTTGCTTTCTTATTCTTTTTTTTTTTTTTTTTGATATGGAGACTTGCTTTGTTGCCCAGGCTGGAGTGCGATGGCACGATCTCTTCTCACTGCAACCTCCACCTCCTGGGTTCAAGCGATTCTCTTGTCTCAGCCTCCAGAGTAGCTGGAATTACAGGTGCCAGCCACCACACTCAGCTAATTTTTTTGGTGTGTATTTTTAGTAGAGACGGGGTTTCACCATGTTGGCCAGGCCGGTCTCGAACTCCTGACCTCAGGTGATCCACCCACCTCGGCCTCCCAAAGTGCTGGGATTACAAGCATGAGCCACTGCACCTGGCCTCAGTCTTTTCTTCCAACCCCATTTTTGCCCCTAGCACTACAAAGCTTCTTTAGAAAGAGAGTGGTAGAACCCAAGAGAGGATATGCCACATCTCTAAGTTGTCTGAACTGGAATCAGGTGAGAGAGTCTCCTTAGCCCCTCACCTCATTCATCCTGATCTGAGAATAAACAGAGGTAGAGAACACACCTTTAAAAAAGAGAATTAGAAGGTCAGGCAACATGGCAAAACCTCATCTCTATCAAAAATACAAAAATTAGCCAGGCATGGTGGAGTGCCCTGTGGTCTTAGATACTCAACAGGCTGAAATTGGGGGACCACCTGAGCCTAGGAGGTTGAAGCTGTAGTGAGCCTTGATGGTGACACTGAACTGCAGCCTGGGTGAGAGAGTGAGACCCTGCCTCAAAAAAAGGGAGGTGGGTGGGTGGAGAGAGAGAGATAATTAGAGGGAAATGAAGACGTTCTACTTGATCTAAGCCAGCTTTGAGGTGGCAATAAGCAAAAAGGTGGTGATGCACACCAACTGTTAGTGGAATACCAATGGACCAAGAGTGGAAATATGAGGGAAAAATTTTCGTTCAATGTAGATGAAACCAGTTCTAAAGCCAGACTTTATTGGGTGGAGCTCTGACAATGCCATTGACAGTCCTGCTGCCATTTCTTGAGACATACATCCTGAGATGCCCTCAGGGACATTGAATACGGAGTCCAGAAGACTGTCAGACTGAGACCAACATCTTAATAGCCTTAACTGCTTTAGCAGTAAGAATGCAAACTTTAAGAGATACCACTTCCACTTTCCTGGGAGCCAAATTGGAATCAGGAAAAAAAACCTTCTTATTCTCTGTGCCAGGATCACTGCTCTTACAGTAATAGAGATTAACGTAGCCAGGGACACATTGTGAAGGAACAAATTTTACCAAATTGATTGAAGTGAATCTCCTCCACATTTCCAAAGCTCCCTGTGCATGACTCTGCCACCACCTTCATCACACTCTCCTCTCATTTCCTATGGACTTGCCTTTTTTCTCTCCTTGGCTATGAACTCTTTGAGGGCAGGCACCATGTTCAACTCATCTTAACCCTACGCAATGCCTGGCCCAAGGCAGGCACTCTATACATACTTATTAAATGAAAGGTTTGATGGGTAAAAATGAAAGGAAGTGAGAAAAATTGTTCCTAAAATCCAAATTGCGAGTAGGCAGATGACTTGCTACACAAATACCTCTAAAACTATCTCCCTCTTCAAGAGCAGATTCGCCTTCATTTAGAAAGCCTGTTCAAGGACTCTATTATGTCTAACCATGTGGCTGTTAGTCTTCTGCAGTTTAGTTCGAAGGACTGTGTTAGGCAGGCCTAATTTATAAGGGCTGACTTCATTCATCGGACTGAGTGGTCCAAGGAAGAAGAAAGCCAGTGGAGAGCTAGCCAGGTGAGAAGATCACAGCATAATGTAACAGAAAACCACAGAATCTGATACAGACAGGCGAATGTTGACTGAGTTTGTTCAAGGTTTGCATGCCTTTCTCCCCCTCTAGGCTGTCAGCTTCTTTGGGCAAGGACTGAGTCATCTCTGCATTCTCAGCACCTGGTGCAATTTAAGCAGAAATATCTTGAAGATTTTTTTATGTCTTCAGGGAGATTAGGAATGGGAATGAAATGGAATGGGAATGCCAATGCAGGAAGGATGAGAAGGTGGGGTTCTTTCCCAGATGGCCCCTGGCAATGAGATAAGTGAGGAGGAAGAAGGGAGGAAAAAACTTTTATTTAGCAGTAACTGTATGCCAGACACTGTGTATAATATTTTACACATATTACAGAAAGCGATTGTTTCCAAAATTTCTGAGACTTAACTTGTGCCAAATTAACAATATTTCTGAAGTTTGGCTATCTTAACTCTAAAGAGCAAAATGATAAGATTGGGTGTGGTGGTTTATGCCTGTAATCCCAGCACTTTGGGAGGCTGAGATGGGAGGGTGGCTTGAGCACAGAAGTTTGAGACTAGCTTGGGCAACTTAGTGAGATTCTGTGTCTACAAAAGGTTTTAAAAATCAGCTGGTATGGTGGTGCATGCCTGTAGACCTAGCTCCTCAGGGAGTTGAGGTGGGAGGATCACTTAAGCCTGTGGGGTTCAAGGCTGCAGTGATCTGTGATCACACCACTGCACTCCAACCTGGGTGATAGAGTGTGACCCTGTCTCAAAATAATAATAACAATAAAAATAATAATTTTCCAGGCTAAAAGGTACAGTAACAAATACATTTTGAAAAAGTTGTATTTTAAAAGACTCATTAATTTTATATAAATACATCTTGAAAAGTAGTTGAGGAAGGTAGTATGTATCCATCATTGTTTTGCATAGATTAAAAACGTGTCTGAAAATGGAAAAACATAGCATATTATGTAAAACATGCTATATTTTAGACATGTAAGCATACCTACAAAAATAATACATTCTATTTAGTCTTTCTCATAGTGAAAATTGGAATTTTCCATGCTCACTCATCCCCTTAAAACTGGTGAGATACATACTATACAATTTTTATTCTTTGAAAATGCTTGTTGATCTGTGACAAATTCTCTTATCCTTGGGAGTTGATGTAATCACATCTGCAAAACCAAAGCAGAGTATGGTGCAATAGCTCTTTTGAGAACATTTCTCAGTACCATCTGTTTGCTCTGTCAGAGCCTTTCCTTTCCAAACTTCCTCTTTAGCCTGTGCATCTGGAGTGTTTCTATGAAGTCTATGAGGTGTTCCTCTGTCCTGGCACCCAGGCTAAGATGTCACCCTGTGACCCAGCCTGGTGGTCATTTTGGCCCATCCATCTGGGTTCTTTCCCCTCTGTTCTTGAGCTGTGGTGATATTGCGGCCATGTGAAGCCCAGTAGATGGCACATTCACATCATTCCCCATGGAAGCCTTCTCTGTTCAATATCCCAGTAAGCATTCCCTAAGCCAAAGCTTGATCCAGAACAAAGCCCTAACTCTCAACTCTCTTCAATTCTGTCAAGGATGAGAGAGGTGAGGAAGCTACAGTAGAGAAGTTTAAAGCTAGCAGAGGTTGGTTTATAAGGTTTAAGGAAAGGAGCCATCTCCAAAACATGAAAGTGAAAGGTGAAGCAGCAAGTGCTCATGTAGAAGCTGCAGCAAGTTATCCAGAAGATCTATCTAAGATAATTGATCAAGGTGGCTACATAAAACAATAGATTTTCAATGGAGATGAAACAGTCTTCCATTGGAGGAAGACTTTCATAGCTAGGGAAGATAAGTCAATGCCTGGCTTCAAAACTTCAAAGGACAGACTGACTCTCTCGGTAGGGGCTAAAGCAGCTGGTGACTTAAGTTGAAGCCAATGCTTTTACCATTCCAAACATCCTAAGACTCTTAAGGTTTATGCTAAACCTACTCTGCCTGTGCTTCATAAGTGGGAAAACAAACCCTGAATGACAGCACATCTGTTTATGGCATAGTTTACTGAATATTTTAAGCCTATTGTTGAAATACACTGCTAAGAGAAAAAAAAATTCTTTCAAAATATTACTTTTCATTGACAATGCACCTGATTATTCAAGAGACCTGATGGAAATGTACAAAGAGATTAGTGTTGTTTTCGTGCCTGCTAACACAACGTTCATTCTGCAGCCCATGGATAAAGAAGTAATTTTGACTTTAAAGTCTTATTTTTTAAAAAATACTTTTCACAAAGCTATAGCTGCCATAGATAGTGATTCATCTGATGAATCTAGGCAAAGTAAATTGAAAATCTTCTGGAAAGGGGTCACCATTCTAGATATCACATTAGAATGCCCCCATTCCAGATGTGATTCATGGGACAAGGTCAAAATATCCACATTAACAGGAGTTTAGAAGAAGCTAATTCTAACCCACCTGGATAACTTTGAGGGGCTCAAGTCTTCTGTGGAGGAAGTCACTAAAGATGTGGTATAAATAGCAAGAGAACTAGAATAAAAAGTGGAGCCTGAAAATGTGACTAAATTACTGCAATCTCATGATAAAACTTGAACACATGAGGTGTGCTTCTTTGGATGAGCAAAGAAAGTGATTTCTGTTGATGGAATCTACTCCTGGTGAAGATGCTGTGAACATTGTTGAAATAACAACAAAGGAGTTAGAATATCACATAAACTTAGATGATAAAGCAGCAGCAGAGATTGAGAAGATTAACTCAAATTTTGAATAAAGTTCTACTGTGGGTAAAATGCTGTCAAGCAACATCACATGTTACAAAGACATCTTTCCTGTGTAATCCATAAAACAATTAAGAAATTGCCACAGACATACTAACCTTCAGATACCACCATGCTGATCAGTCAGCAGCCATCAATCAACATTGAGGCAAAACCCTTTACCAGCTAAAAAAACAGAACTCACTAAAGGGTCAGTATCATTACTGTTTTTTAGCAATAAAGTATTTTAAGTTAAGGTATGCCCATTGTTTTTACAGCCATAATGCTACCACACATTTAATAGACTACAGGATAGTATAAACATCACTTTTATATGCCCTGAGAAGCTTAAAATTCATGTGACTGACTTTATTGCAATACCCACTTTGTTGGGTGACCTGGAACCAAACCCACAATATTTTTGAAGTATGCCTACATATTCCTTTTCCCTTAACTAGTTTTGAACCAATTGATTCAAAATTAAACCAATCAGGCAGATGGTATCCAATGTATCAGCTTTTTTGCTGGTATAGATTAGGTTGGTGAATGTGATTAAGGTGCAGGAGGGATTAACTTCCAATGCTGCCCCCAGAATTAGACAGATGTATGCACGTGTCACAAGCCCAGCTGGACGGCCACCAGTCTCCTCATATGGAGCTTCCTACTACAAAGCTTACAGCACAGAATTAGAACAGAATGTTTGCTTTCTGTGAGCAGTTGACTCCTTAGAGGAGGGAGAGAGAAAAGACTGAGCTACTTTTGCCTAGTTCCTTTCCTAAAGTCACCAATAAGATCAGTCACTCTTGTTGGAGAGGAACCACGGAAGGAGCAGATAGACAGTAGAGCATCACTCTCATTGGCCACCCACCACATGGAAGGAAGTACCAGAGTAGGGAATACCCATTGTCCTCCTGTGGAAACCTAAAAACAGCCACATGGAAAAGTGATGAGAAATGTAAATTGGATTTTGTGGGACTTGAGCTGGATGCACTTTTGCATTAGATTGTCTTGTATCTTGAGGAAAATATGGTATGTGTTTTTTATGTGTATACACACACACATTCCTTCTGACCATGACATTGTAGATGGGTGTCTACAAAAGCAATTTTAGTCTATCAAGTAAATTTGTGGGACCTCAAAGTTCCCCGCAAGCCTGCAGACACCTGTGTAATCTGGCTTTTCTCATGGAAGCTGCCTGAGAAAAAGCTTTGCTTTTCTCTTGCTCTGGGGCCTTTGCCTGGCACTTATGATTTTGGCTCTCTCTATTGCTTGTGAGCTAATGCAGCTTTTTATAGGCTGGTCAACAGGCTACATGGGGTTGGGGGTGCGGTGGGTGTGTTCTGTGGTGTGACTTTACAAGGTGTTTCTTTAGTGCATATTCTCCCAGATCTCATTTAGGAGAAGTGGAAATATTCCGCCCTTTTCAATATGCTCTCATCCTCTCTGCTACAGTAGTCTAAGCCTGAGAAGCTATGAACTGTGTGGATAGGCTGGTTTCCAGACTTAGCTCTTAGGTCTGTTTCCATTACTGTGAAGCTGCTCAACAACCAGCTGTCCCTTTGAAAGAATAAAAGGGATATCACATTTTCCATAGATCCTTAGTTTAGCGTGAAAAAAACATACTCTAGTTATTCTTGATATATACTATAGTTTGAATGTTTGTCCTCTCCAAATCTCATGTTGAAATTTGATCCCCAGTGTTCCAGTGTTGGAGGTGGGCCTAATGGGAGGAGTTTGGGTCACTGAGGCAGATCCCTTATGAACAGATTTAACACCCTCCCTGAGGGTGGAGGTGGAAGTCAGGGTGAGGATCGAGTTCTCTATTAGCTCCCAAGAGAGCTGATTGTTAAAAAGAGCCTGGAACCTCTCCTCCGTCTCTTGCTTCTTCTCTCAGCGTGTGATGTCTGCACAAGCTGGCCCCCCTTTACCTTCTACATGAGTGGAAGCAGCCTGAGGCTCTCACCAGATGTCTAATCTTGAACTTTTCCAGACACCAGAATTGTGAGCCAAATCATCTCAATGATGAGCCCTTTTTTCTTTATAAATTACCCAGTATCAGGCAGTCCTTTACAGAGTGCAAAATGGACTAAGACAATATAGTTCTATACATCAATGTCTCCTGGTGCATTATTATTTATAATACTAGATGGCAAAAAATCAATGATCATTTGCTGATTTGGACATGAAAAAAGAATGCGAATTGTGTAGAATTTCTCTGGTGCAAGTTGGGTCAAGTTCTCAGACTCTTTTTCGGGCTGAGAAAATGTTCTGGTATCACTGTTATGCAAAGGGCAAAGGAAGCAGGGGCTGAGGCTTACAGTGTGCCAGATGCCATTGTAACTGCTTCACTGGCCTCAAGAATCTCTTTTCATCACAAAATGATCTATAATCTCTTCTGGGTCTAATGGGACGATAGTTTCTAAAGCTCTGGGATTCAATTAAAACCAAAATGGGAATGTACTTTAGATTTCATGGTTAGAGCCGTTTTGATTGATCATATTAGATTGTTACTACCTCCCAAAGATTTTCTCATTTTAATTTATTGAATGTGAGTGGATTTCATTCCGAAATTCAGTATTTGCCTGTTCATCTAACCAACAACTGTTTATTGAGTGCCCGTCATGTGCCAGGCTCTGTGCTGGGCACTGAGGATTAATATATATTCGAAGAGTTGAATGAAGAGAAAGATATTCTGGCAAATCATTGCAGTTTAAGTAAGCATTATAAAGTGGATTATGAGAAACAGTGGAAGAATAGAAGAGATATGTAAGACTGCCCGAATAAGACATGAGTAACTTCAGCTACACTTGAAAAATGAAGGGTATTTTTCAAGACAATATATAGGAGACGGGTCTTCCAGGCAGAGTAGAAAGGCACTGATGCCTTAGAGAACATGGCATGTTTGGACAACTTCAAAAAGTTTCCTTTACACTTTGCATCATTGGCATGCAAAGGGTAAAGGAAGCCAGGGCTGAGGCTTATAGTGTGCCAGATACCATTCTAACTGCTTAATATTTATTATCTTACTTAATTTCTACAACACTATAAGGTTGGTACCATTTGCCCCATTTTATAAAGAAGCAAACTGAGCCTTGAGGGGTTATATAACTTGTTCGAGGTTGCTGACCTAGTAGGTGGTAGAAATGAGATTTGACCCTCCTGAAGAAGTGACAGTATTAATCACTATACAAAACTGCTTCCTCCATATTTATCTTCTTACTTCAGCTCACAGAAAAACTTTGCTGGTTTTTGCTCTCATCAGGTAGCTGCCAAAGTACTTGTTTTTAATCAAGATATTTTTATCCACAAGGTCAGCAAAGATAGCTGGTGAGTTAAATGCAGCCATTGTACAATATCATCATTCCTTGGCTGAAAGGAATGTGGATCAGACCCTATTTCTCCAAATACAACAACTGCTGAACAGCAAATAATTTCAAGTTCCAATCGGAGGTTCAATTATTATAAGCTAACCAAATTGTAGCTCCACCAGAATCTGGGCTTTAGCTGACTTTGAGCTGTAACGGGAGTTTTGAAGAAAGCTGTGTATTTGAAATTAGAGAGCAAGTATGTTTATGAAAAAGCATTAGAAAAACAGATGCCTTTATCACTTTCACGACTCTGCTTTTCATGGGTCTCTTTTCATTCTCTGAACATGCTAGTCTATGTGTGAAGAGCCAGCCTGGGATGATGAGAATCCCAGTGAACCTGTAGCTTAAGATCTCAAGTTTGGTCACTTAGGACATTGTAGAAGCTTGCGCATGAAGCTTTCTCTTTTTAACATCCTTCCCTGTGTAGATGAGGAGATAAAAGTTCAGGTTTGGGGGCCAAAATTCCACAGCTTAAATCCTAGCTTTCCCAATCCCCAAATGTGTGCCCTTGGACAAGATACTTCTTGTGCATTGGTTTCCATATCTGTAAACCAGGGAGAGTAGTAGTACCTACCTCTTGGAGCTGATGGGGAGGGTAACTGAGATAATTCATAGAAGGAGCTTAGAATAGCATCCAGCACAAACTAAGAATGCAATAAATGTTAACTTTCATTATTGTTATTTTCTTCTAGTTCTTGACTTCTCTGCCCCATTCAAGGCTAAGTGTTCCCTTAGCCCTACGGAGAGCTAGGAGAAAATCATTCTTTCTCTTCAATTTTTTTTTTCTACTTAAGGTAAGACTAATGTAAACATCTGTGCATTATAGTACATTGCAGGTCTGAAGGATCCAGACCTGTAGCCCCGGTGCAACACATTTCGCACTCAGAGTCCTTTGTGGGCTGCTGCTCCTCACAACTGACAAGAATTCATTTAGTTCCAGATCAACAATGGCAGCTTTACTTCCTTTTTGCTCTCTGGTGGGAATTTCTGTCTTATTGCCATAACCAGGCATTATGATCTGTGTATAATGGAAAAACAAATATTGATGAACCTTTTATTTCTTTCTTTTAATGAGGGTAAGCTTACTGTTTTAAGTTGAAAAATTCTACTGGAAATCAATCATATTGCTATGGAAACCATGCCCAATCAGCACTGAAGTGTGGTTACTATATATGTTTTTTGAACGTACATGCTATCAGCATTACATTTTGGCACATATTCAACTTTCAATTCTGTTTCCATAGTGTTAAACTGGAGCCCATCAGCTGACTACTTCTCTGTTCAGTCTTTTTAGGATTCTTTGCTATCTTTGGGATGCTGAATCATGTGGTAGAAACCACAAAAATTCTGTGATTAGTTCTGGCTACACTACTTCTGTCCCGGGGCAGCTTTCCAGTCTTTCTGATCCAGTAAAATTATCTATAAATTCTCTGAACTATAAAAATAAAAACAACATCTCATAAGGTTTGGGTGAAGATCAAATAAAGTGATAATATGAGGAAGTACTTAATACATTCTAAAATGCTATATAAAGGTAAAACAGTTTTGCTTCCAGAAAAGCTACCTGCTGAATAAGTTACACATATCAAATAATCTCTGGAGTTTCTATTTTTCCCTTAGAGTTGGGTTATGAGAAGTATGATGATGTAGGAGATGAATGCAGACCTACTGTAGTAAGAATCTCAGCGACATTACTCACTGTCTGTGTAATCTTGGCCAGGTTACTTAACCTTTCTAAGCTTCACTTTCTTCACCTTTAAAATGAAAGTAATAAAATTTATATCCAGGATTATTTAGTAGATTAGAAAAAATTACATGTCAAACACAGTGCTTGGCAGGTAGATAACCACTTAAAAATGGTACTTACTGCTGGAAATGATGCTGTGTCCAAACTGACAACATCAAACAAATTCCAAACTACTCAGCAATTTGAAACTGTTTTTTACCAAAGAGAATACCATTTGTCAACAACTGAAAATTTGGAAATAACAACTACTCATAAATTCTGCAGCATTTACTGAGTATCTCCTAAGTGCACAGAAAGATGAATAGAATGGCAAAGTTCTTATCCTCCATAGTGCTGTAACTTATGGAAGTATAATAAATTTGCACACAAGTAACTGTAATGGCAGTGATAACTCACTAATAATACTCATGTAACAAGTAATTTGATTGAATATAATAGAATGATCAAGAATGCAAAAATGAATTCTTTCAAGCAGAATTTCTTGCACAAGAGTTCATGAAAACTCAGAATGAGAGAAACAGGTGCCACAACTCATAGATATGAAGACATGTATTTGTTCGTTCTTCTGTTGCTGATAAAGACATACTTGAGACTAGGTGATTTACAAAGATAAAAAGGTTTAATGGACTTAGAGTTCCACAGGGCTGGGGAGACCTCACAATCATGGTGGAAGGCAAGGAAAAGCAAGTCATGTCTTACATGGATGGTAGCAGGCAAAGAGAGAGAGCTTGTGCAGGGGAACTCCTCTTCATAAAACCATCAGATTTTATGAGACTTATTCACTGTCATGAGAACAGTACGGGAACGGCTTGCCCCTATGATTAATTTACCTCCCACCAGGTCCCTCACACAACACATGGGAATTCAAGATGAGATGTGGGTGGGGACACAGACAAACCATATCAAGACAGCAGTGATATATCTGTCCCTGCAAAGTTTTGCAGAGTCTCTGACTGACCCTAAGGTTGAAAGTCAAATTGGAGGAGAGAGTGCTAATTATTATACAGGATGACTTTGGACATTATCTCAGCCTAATAATTACCATTGGTACTAGTATAGCCACCAAAATATTCAAGCTGAAGAGAGAAGTAGAAAATATATGGTCTCTCTGAGCCAAAATTGACCCTTGATGAAGAAACAAAATTGGTTTAAATTGAAACAGAACTATCAGTAACTCAATCAAAGAATGCTAAGTCAGTAGAGCCAAGAAAGAGGTGGCATCTCATTTTCAGTTGTACAGATTATTCAGCTTGGTTTATTTAGTAAATTAAATGTAGTCATACCTTAGTTGTAATGCACATAAATAGCACTTTGGCCATGGATCAAATGTGATACATTTTAATAAATTTCTGAAGCAATAACAACAACTACATGTACTCATTTTCATCTTCACACACACATGTTCACACCCACACACGTGCATACACACACACACAAGTGGACCCTGGATTAGGATACTCTTCATAACTCAGTGAATTATTCTCCTCCCACCAGCAGGGTGAACTGCTATTTTCTTTTCTTTCTTTCTCTTCTCTTCCCGTCCTTTCCCTTCCTTTCCCTTCTTTGTTCTTTTCTCCACCTGCGACTCCCTCCCTTCTTTTAAACTTTTTTTTCCCATCTCTGATTCTAAGGACAATGGGATGCCAGTGGAAGGGCAAATCAGTCATTTAGAAATGGCAAATCTCTCAGACTGTTATACCAGTAGTCTCATTTGGAATTTTCAGCACAGAGATAACAATGTGTGCCTCCAGATGGATGGTGGGTCTATATCTTTCCTCAGACTTCCTTTGTGGGAGGCATTTGAGCAGTTATTGAGCCTTTCTAGGGAGAAATGCCTTGAAGAACGAGATGATGCAGTATTGAGTCTATAGTGCACTCCAGAGAGGATATGTGGAGGCATATTTAGAATAGCTCTCTTTCCCATAAGGAAATTGAATGAGAATGAACATTTTCCCTGAGTCAAGTGGATGCAGAATCATAGAAACTCGATGAGTATCTATTGAGTGAATAAATTCACCAATGAGGAAAAAGGAAAAAGGGTTTATGAAGATAAAACATGGAGAATGAGGGAGTAAGATTATCTAAAACTCCACAATAACCTATATCTGCTTACATTTTCCTCCTTTAATTGTAGCTTCTAGTTTTCCTCTCAGCATAGTCTTCCTGTACTGTACCTTCTCAGTCAGAACTCCACATTCTCTCTCTCTCTCTCTCTCTCTCTTTCACACACGCACACACAGACACACACACACACACACACACACACACACCCCAACAATTCCTACTGACCTGTACTGAATCTCCATTACTGAACCTTGGCTAGGTAGACCCCATTCCTATAGACATGTCTGATACCAGTTCTCCAATATTAGAGACCCAACTATCCACCATGGTATTCCAACAACATTGGCCACCTTACTTAGGTTTGTCTGTGTGAAAGTCCTTTGAGTCCTGATGTTCCCATTCAGAGGGTCTTATGTAAAGATCAAGGTCTTGCAGGAAAATCGAGGAGACTTATCCTAACTCCCACCCATGTCCCAGAGACCTTCTGTCTGGAGCTGTTGCTCTAACTTGGTCTGCTGAACAGTAGAGAAGTGTTGTTCATTTGTGTGAACTGTTCCAAAAGAATAGGTATTCAAACTGGGGTGAGTCAAAATAGAGAGGATTTAGAGCAGGAGTGTCAAAAAGGGAAGGGTCAGGGCCCTCATCAAACACTCCCATGGGTGGAGAGCTCTAGCCCCAGCTTGGACTGACTTCTCGCCCTTTGGCTTTTCATTTTAGACACACAGCCCCGGGCTGCCTGCCAAGAGCTTGAGGAGCTCAGAGCAACAATGTAATCTGTAATGATGAAATCTTATGTCCAGCCATTCTCTTTTGCCCATAACAGAAATCTTAGCCTCAGGTATAACACTCAAAAACAGCGGTGCTCTTTCAAGTTTATACTAGACACCTTCCTGGTGCATTATTGTCTATATGTTGTATAAAATGAAAGGAAAAATGCTCACTTAAATTATTTCTTTGTGATCACATTATAAAATGAAATATTTTTAATACTTCAGGACTAAATAAACAAAGCAATGCCTATACCAACAAAAACCAAACAACAACAAAAAGAAAGTACAAGCTTTATGCTCAGTAGTAGGTCATAGTTAGATCTGCAGCAAGTTGGATAATATGGTAAGAAACAGAATGGAGAAGAATATAATTAACCAGTGTAGTGTGACTTCTTCATGTGACGGGTGCTAGAGTTTTGAGAGCTGATGAGACCCCACTTCTAGCCTAGATATAAAAAGCAGTGAGCTAGTAGGCCAGAAGCTGATTTCATTAACCACCAGACCTCAGACACCAAGGAACTTCATCCACTCTTTTATGTGTATTCTTAATATTGACAGTACGCTGGTCTGTTAAAGAGCAATTTCTCTGAGTCTTAGCTGTATTTCTTGTCCAGTCTTCTAATCCCACTCCAACCTTTATGGACTGGTCTAGCTGAGAACAAGACAGATCTGGGTTTAAATTCTGCTCTGCCACTTGATGATATATGATATTGGGCAAATTATTTCACCTTCTAATCTTAGCTTTCTCATCTGTAAAACAACACATATATCAGAGTTTTCCTAAGCATTCAATGACATAAGACAAATGAACTTTCTGGGACACTTAAAAAAAAGGTAGACATGCAACAACTTAATTCTCTTCCCACCTCTTTCACAGGAAACCAGGTAAAATGTCCCTGAGCCTAATCTACTACTAATAATAGCTATATTGTTGATTCTAAGGTATGCTTTTGGCATTTAAACCTCTTGCGATTAGCACCATCTTATTGTCTTGGATAGTCACACGGAAGTTGTGACATGGCTGTTATTGCTCGTACAGGTGTGAACTTATTGTTATCCCTGAAGGCATGACTGAACCTATACCTCTTCTGACCATTTAAGAAGAATTTGAGGAAGCGATGTACATCTTGGTTGTGAGTGTACAATTTTCCACAACTTCTGGTAAGATAAAAACAACATCCCCTAAACTTGCAAAATAGGCGTAAGCAGCATGAAAGAAAATATCAGAGACAACAGTGGAGCTCTTCTTGAAGAACAGAAGAATGACCAATGCACTTGATGGCTCAGAGGACAATATCAAGTGCAAGAACCTGGGTATCTTTGGACAACTCAACAGAAAAGTAATTCAGAAGAGTCAGACTCTAAAAGTGAAGAGGTTTTCAGAATACCTTCACTGATCTATTTTGCTGTATTTTCCCCTTCAGTGTACACACAAAATGATATATAATGAAAAGCTATGTCTATATAAGTCGAAGAGAGCTTTTTTTGAGATGAACACAACAAAAAACTCAGTGATAAGAGAATATTGTGTCAAAATTTAATTGGGAATATTTTTCAATCTTAATGGCACATAAAATAATGATTCAGCTTATAACTACTGGCATCTCAGAGTCACTAAACTATGACAAAAGTGCACTGTGGTTTTTTATAAGAAGTAAATGAGACTGTATATGTGGGAACATATGGCATGCAATAGTCATCCAACACATATTAATTGGATCTCATTCTGAATTGGTAGTCATAGACTCTTAAATTTAGAAGTGACCTCAAAGATGATTTTCCTGGAAAGATCTCTGCAATGAAAACTAGAAAACATTGATGAAAGAAATTGAAGAGGACACAAAGAAATGGAAAAATATTCATGTCCATGAATTGGAAGAATCAATATTGTTAAAATGTCCATACTACCCAAAGCAACCTACAGATTTAATGAAATCCCTATCAAAATACCAATGACATTCTTAACAGAAATAGAAAAAAACAATCCTAAAATTTATATGGAACCATAAAACACCTAGACTAGCCAAAGCTTTCCTGAGCAAAAGGAACATAACTAGAGGAATCACATTACCTGACTTCAAATTCTACTACAGAGCTATAGTAACCAAAATATTAAAATAGCATGATACTGGCATAAAAACAGACACATAGACCAATGAAACAGAATAGAGAACCCAGAAACAAATTCACACACCTACAGTGAACATATTTTCAACAAAGGTTCCAAGAACATACATTGAGGAAAGGATAGTCTCTTCAATAAATGAGCTGGGAAAACTGGATATTCATACACAAAAGAATGAAGCTAGGCCCCTACCTCTCTCCATGTAAAAAATCACATCAAAATGGATTAAAGAAGACTTAAATCTAAGACCTGAGACTATGGAACTACTGAAAAAATTAGAGAAACTCTCCAAGACATTGGACTGGGCAAAGATTTCTTGAGCGATACCCCACAAGCACAGGCAAACATGGACAAATGGGATTGCATCAAGTTAAAAAGCTTCTGCACAGCAAGGGACAAAATCAACAAAGTGTAGAGACAACCCACAGAAGGGGAGAAGACACTTGGAAACTACCCATCTGACAAGGGATTAATAACCAGAATACATAAGGAATTCAAACAACTCTATAGGAAAAAAACTAACAATCTGATAAAAAATGAGCCAAAGTTCTGAACAGATGTTTCTCAAAAGAAGACATACAAATGGAAATCAGGTATATGAAAAGGTGCTCAACATCATTATCAGAGAAATGCAAATCAAAACTGCAATGGGATATTCATCTCAACTCAGTTAAAATGGCTTTTATCCAAAAGACAGGCAATAATAAATGCTGGTGAGGATTTGGAGAAAAGGGAACCCTCATACACAATTTGTGAGAATGTAAATAGTACAATCAGTATGGAGAACAGTTTGAAGGTTCCTCAAAAAACTAAAAATAGATACCCCTGAAATTAAAGTTGGAAATTAAACAAACAAACAAAAAACAAACTAAAACTAGAGCTTCCATATAATCCAGCAATCCCATGGATAAGTATATACCCAAAGGAAAGGAAATCCAAATATCAAAGAGATATGTGCACTCCTATGTTTATTGCAGCACTATTCACAATAGCCAAGATTTAGAAGCAACCTATGTGTACCCCAAAAGAAAATGTGGTACTTATAAACAATGGAACACTATTTAGCTGTAAAAATGAATGAGCTCTTGTCATGTATCACAGCATGGATGGAATTGGTGGTTGTTATGTTAAGTGAAATAAACCAAGCACAGAAAGACAAACTTTGCACGATCTCACTTATTTGTGGGAGCTAAAAATTAAAAAATTGAACTCATGGAGACAGAGAATAGAAGGATGGCTACCGAGAGCTGGGAAGAGTAGTGGAGGGGTGAGGAGAAGGGGAATTGGGAAGGATAATGGATACAAAAATATAGTTAGAAAGAATAAATAAGACCTAATATTTGATAGCACAACACAATGACTATGATCAATAACAGTTTAAGTTTACATTTTAAAGTAACTAAAGGAGTATTGCCGGGTGCGGTGGCTCACGCCTGTAATCCCAGCGCTTTGGGAGACCAAGGCAGGAGGATTGCTTTAACTCAGGAGTTTTGGACCAGTCTGGCCAACATAAGTGAGACCGCATCTCTATTTAAAGTAACTGAAAGAGTATCATTGGAAGGTTTGTAACACAAATGATATATGCTTGAGGTGATGACCATTTAACCTGACATGATTATTATGCGCCTGTATCAAAATATCTCTTATACCCCATAAATATATGAACCTACAATGTACCCACAAAAATTAGACAATTTTTTTTAAAAGGTGATTTTCCTGGAGTGGTTATATTCTGTGAGTTATACTGGTGCTAACCATGTCTCTAGGCCACTTTGAGAATTTATCAGACACAGGCATTACATAATATCAAATACCTGGCCACAGAGCAGAGCCTGAAGCAGTGCCTGAACCAGAAGTTAGTCATGTCTATGCTAGTGCTGACCTGGTGCTGGAGCTTAGCCCAACAGACATGCTCTACTGGATGGCAACTGCCCCCAAATGCAGGGAAGCAGAGCCTAAGAAACAAAGTAGCAGAGGAACAAGAAAAGCAGGAAGAAAAAGCAGAAGAGATGGAAGAAACTGAAAAACCCTAATTTACTCAAATCTAGCCTATAGTTTGTATTTAGTTGATGCTTTCCTCAATTTCCCATCATTTGTGAGATGTTTACAAGGAAATAAAGATACCTTTTAGCTGGTTATCTATAATTCTCATTTCTTGTCAACCAATTCAATGATCTTTTTTCCTAAAGCATCTTTATAAGGTCTATAGAGATTGAATTTATAAGTAATTATAATGCCTAGGACAAGTTAATAAAATACTTAGAACACTTCTGTGTCTGCAATTCACAACAAGCACAAAGATACTGTACAGATCACAATTTGTTTTCCAGCAAATTGTTTTAGGTGGCAACTCTCTTGCTTATGAATTTTGGGAAATGGTAATTTTCCTTAATGCATGGCATATTTACTATAATTTAAAAAGCATATAGATTTTGTTCTCAGTTAAGTTTCCAAAAGCACAATCTGTATTATGTTGCTACTACATTTAACATATGCAATATATTTATAATTAAGCCTATGTATAATTTTTATATATAACTTTGCATGTTTAATATAATTATATATGATACATATGAATCTGAATAAAAGGGAGAAGGGAGCTACCCCTACTGAATGATGCCAGCATCAGGCACTGAGCCAAGTATTTTATATTGATTATTTAATTCTTCATAAATGTTGTGAAAAGTTACCTTTTTTGATAACTTGGTTGCTTCCTTAATTTCTGGAAAATTGTTTTCCACATCTTTTAGAAGCTATTTCTAAGGGACAGAATGTTTGTTGTCAGATCCCTAAAGTTGGTAGCATTCTATGTAGCTGTCTTCCACCACTTAGGAGGTAAGTAAACTGAGGCCAGTGGAGATGTCTTTGAGTTATTATAAGAATTTGCTTAATTCTGAGCAAGACTAAATTGGAACCAATTATGTGGAGAAGGAAGATGCAGTAAATCATCATCAATTCCCGCCACCACTCAATTATCTATTTCCCTTGTAATTGGATGCTTTCAAGTGTGTGTTTGTTAAGGCTTTAAACTGGTCTGCGTTTTCTAACCAATTTAGATGTTTTTAAAAATAGGAACACAAGATAATAAAAGATGCCCAAGTGTTTTGTTCATTGAAAATTCTTTAAACTTTCAAGTGTTTTCCTAATTTTTCAAATTTCATAGCCTAATTGTGCATTCATTCCTTTGGAAGTTTACCTCTCTCATCAATCATTTGAAACACTAGCCTTGATAGCTGGTTAGCTATTAACTTGCTAAAAGTAAAAATTACTTACATTTATAAGGCATAGTGTTTTTTAAAATTTTTATTATACTTTACGGTCTGGGGTACATGTGCAGAATATGCAGGTTTGTTATGTAGGTATACACGAAGTACCGTGTTTTATAGTTTGCAAAGTACTTTTACATGCTTTGCATGATTTAATTCTTCATTCATTCCTGTGAGGTAGAAAGAGCAAGTACCTAATCCCCATTTTACAAAGAAAAAATAAGAAAATGAAGCCTTATTCATTTTTGAAATAAAGAAAATGGTGAAGACTTAAAGGTTTTTCTCGTTTGATTCCTCCCCACTTCTTAGCGTTATCCTTGAACATTGACCTGTAATACTTTAATGCTTATTAATTGCTTAGTATATTGTGTTAAGTATTATTAAGGTAGGAGGTGGTAAGGAAGATATTCAAGCATACATAAAAGTGTAATACATATTCCTTGCCTTCAGGAAACTTTAGTCAGGTTGGGAATATGTAATCACAGAGGAAAATAGCTATTAATTCAAAGCAGACTTTGATATGGTACATGAAGACTTAAAGCAACAAATAAGGCCTGTGAGCGTACAGAGGAATGGAGAGATATCAGTCAGAGTCCTGGCAGGAAGCAGATGGCAGATTCAAATTGCGTAATTTGAGGAGAGCTTAATTGTTTAAAAAAGTTATTTACAAAGGTGAGTGTTGAGTAGAAGAAAAACAAAGAAAATGTTCAGTATTTGGAGAGTGAGGGAGCCAGTCAATGCTGCTCAGTTTCCCAGGTCAGTGGGAGGAGAGGATGGAGAGTGGAGCTGGAGGGATAAACAGAACACACTAGCCTTGAAAGAATCACCATATGCTGGAATGTTGGGGGAAGGCTGGGAGGAGGTAAGAAGGCACCTTAGCTTCTACCAAAGAGTACAAGTAGAACATATAAGCGTAGAAGACAGACGAGGGCACTGCATTCAGAGTGAACACAGCATACGAGGGTTCAGATTGGGAATTATGCTCATGCTGGGGTGACAGAGGGTAGAAAGGGGGATGTAAAATTACAAAATAACTAGGGACCAAATTGCACAGGCCTTGGATACCAAGCTAAGGAGTTTGTACCTGATCCTGAGAACAGCAGCCAGCTGTTTAAAAATGTTTTAAAATCAGTAATGAAGCTGGTATCTTAGGAAAATTAATCTATATTAATACAAGAACTGGTTTGGAGGAAAGAAGTGAAAGTGGCAGAATGTCTGGCTTAGACACAATATCCCAGCATGAGGTAAAGAAGGGCAGTGAGAAGGAAAAGGGGAAGAAACAGACATCAGACATAATGAAGGAAGGCTCAGTCCTCTTGAATGCTAGGCTGAGCAACTCATGCTGGGATGTGCTTCCCTCCCAAATGGTAATCCTGATTAAAATGCACCGTAAATAAACTAGACAAATACTCCTTAGGTTAGACACTCATGGACATAGGGCTGGCTGGGGTGTGAAAACAGCTTGGCCTAGACCCAGAAGATGTGGTTTGAATCACTACTTTGCCACATACAAGCCAGATGTTCTTAAGCAGCTTGCCTGGTCCCTCTGAGCCTCCACTTACATCCTTAAAATGAGACACTAACACTTACCGCATAGGGTGATTGTGAGAATTCAGTCAGCAAGATCTGTGGACTGCAAGGGACCACATGGGGGTGTGGGTGGTAGTTAGCATTATGTGTGACCCCTCTGAACACCTTGTCTCTCTGGGCAGGGCAAGTGGAAAGGAAGCAGGCCCTTGCCAAGACATTAACTAAAGCCCCCGTTTCTATTCCTTGTCAATGCTGCTGTGTGATCAGGTTTGATTGATTACTATAAGCCTCAGCCTTCTAATTAGTCTTCCCCTGCAAGTTATGGCTATACATTTTATTTGACAAGATTGTATTTATTTATTTTAAAAATCTTGGTTTATTTTCATTCTTCCAGCCCATGACGCCAACAAATATTTTTCTGTTCTTTTTCCCTGAGCTTGCCACTAATAAGCTGAAGATAATTCCCCCCAACCCCCTACCCCCCCAGGTGCTTGGTACTTTTTGTCCTAAGTACTTAGCAACATGCTGAAATACAGATTAAAGCAGTGAGCCCATTTAAAGAAAATGGATGTGAAATTTGGTTGTTTTTACGTTTACGAGGTTTCTATGCAGAGGCCTCTATGGTTGTCCTAATGCAAGTACCACTTTGATTTTCAGGCAATTTTACATACAATGTTTTCTTCCCTTTAGAGAGTGTCTGCAGATCTGATAATAGCTGTACAACAACGTGGCCACACTGAGATACACAGGCTAAGTAGCTGATTGGTTAGTCTTACTCACCAGCTAAGGCTTAAAGCCATGAAGTCCAAGTTCATGCTTTACACAAGTTACAAATGACCACCTGCCATGGAACTCTGTGGCTGACTTTGAATAATTGAAATCATTACTTTACTCTCTGTAAGTCCAGGGATCCCCTTTAGTTTGTCCCAAAAGTTTGGCAGTAATTTGTGTGAGGGGCTGGTGCAGAAAATACTAGTTCGTAGTAGAAAATTTGAGTCTCATTGCCCTGATTTTTAAAGTTCCACAATATTTATAAGTTGATGTTAAAATTTTCATTCAACATCAACTTAGAAAAATTAACAAAGCCCTTGTGAAACCCACTGCACTGTGCTAGATGCTTGAGGAGAAAGGCACAGACTTTTAAGACATGGTTCCTCTCCTCTAAGTATTTAGTGGGGACATAAGACCCAAGTAATGATTAATGATCTTATCCTCTGCTTTGCCTCAGTGACTTATTCCATAGTTATACCCCAGACCTGGTCATTTCATGCATCTGCTCTTAGACCTACGGATCTTTTCTTTCCAGGCCATTCCTCAATATTCCAACTCCAACAATTCTTCAACCTCACTAGGACCTATGCTCTATCCATTCACCATCCCTCACTCCCATAAAATCTTCAGTTCCCTCTGGACTTAGCTTACATTCTATGGTCCGTTATTAAAAACAGCTTACTCATTCATGCTCTAGTCCCTTTTCTTTCCTTTCCTTCATCACATCTGCTTGATAAAACCCTGGTTAAATCCAGCTTCCCTCCTCTTCTACCACCTGCACCCCTGCAGCTGATTGTGGTGAAAATCCCCACAACCACATTGACAAATCTCATTTTAAACTCATGACTAATAACCACAGTGGGTTGGTTATCGTCCCGATCAACCCATTTAATCCTCTACTTTCCTATCACCACCGTACGTGTTCTTGCCTTTCTTTAAATCTGCAGCAACTCCTCTGACTTTTTATCTTTTTCTCATTCACTGGGTCGTGGTGGGGGTGGGGTGGGTAGGGTTGGTGGAGATAGAAGCTCTCAGAAGAGACTGAGATAGAAGCTCTCAGAAGAGACTATTCTCTGAACTCCCACTTCTCCCAACTGACTGTCCATCTATGTCCTGCCTTCTTTCCCGATGCTATGGATGATCTAGTTGGGTTTCTATTTAAAGCCAAAATTTTACACTGTGCACTTGACCCCATCCTTTTTTGCCTATCCACAAAGTTATTTCCAGCAATTGTCTCTTCTCTTTCCTGCTCAACAATATTTCTTTTTCTGTTGAGTCACTACCAGCAGCATAGATATATGCTGAGTTACCACCTATCTCAAAGAGAAAACCTTCCTTGACCCGACTTTCCCCTCTAGCTACCGCTTCCTTTACAGCAGAAGGCTTTTAAGCCCACTGCTTTCAATTCCTTGTCTCAGCTTTTCATTCTCAAAATTGCTCCCTGAAAACTGCTTTTATCAATATCTTCAGTGACCTCTACATTATCAAATCCAATGGCCAATTCTCAGTCATTGCCTTGTTCAACTTACTGGCAGCATTTTACACCATTGCTTACTTCCTTCTTTAATTGCTTTTTTTGCTTGGCTTCTGAGGCATCACCCTCATTTCTTCTCACTGCTTGCTCCATCTCAGTATCTTTTCCCTGTCCTCCTTCACTTCCCAAGTCCTGCCTACTGGAGTGCCTCAGGAATCACTCTTTCACTGATCTCCCCAGGATCATAGCTTTAAATTTTATTTATATATTGCATTCCCAAATTCATATTTCAAGCCTAGATTTTATTCTCATGTTTATATTTCAAGCCTAGATTTTGCCCCTTAAAGACCAGACTCATAGCCAACTGCCTACTGAATCTCCACTTGGCTATCTAACAGACATCTCCAAGTCAACAGATGCGGAAATGAACGTAAGACTCTCCCCCTACTCAAAAACTTCTCCTACTGTCTTCTGAGTCTCCTCAGTTGTTCAGACAAAAATCCTTGGAGTCATCCTTGACTCCTTTCTTTCTTCTCACACCACATCAGATAATTTTTAAAAAATTGCTTCTTCAAAATATATCCAAACTCTGACCACTTTTCAACACCTCCATGACTACCGTTTCATCCAAGCTGCCATTATCTCTCACTTCTTACTGAAAAAATCCCTTAACTTTGTTTTTTCTTCTCTCTTTATTCCTCTGAAGTTCTATTTTCAACACAGCAGATGGAGTGAACCTTTTTTAAAAAAATCTAAGTAAAATAATGTGACTTTTTTTTTTTCTCAAAACCCTCCCATGGCTTCCTGACTCACTCAGGTTAAACATTAAAGTCCTCTCCATCATCACCTACGAGATCCTACCTTTCTGTCTTCATCTCCCAATACTCCCTCTCTGGCTCACTCTGCTCAGCCACACTGGTGTCCTTCCTAGAACCTAGGCCTTCCTAGGCCTCAGGGCCTTTGCATGGGTTAGATCCTTTACCCTGAGATCTCTATCCCACGGGTTCCCCATGGCTCACTCCTTCTACTCCAGTGTCCCCTTGGCGAGGCCTTTCTTGACCCTCTGCCTTGACATGAAATCATATCTCTCCCACTCAGACACTCCCTTTTCTTCTTGCCCGATTTCGTTTTTCTTCATAGTACTTATCATTATTTGATTTACTACATCTCGTTATTTGTGTATGATCCTCTCTCCTCACTATACTGTAAGCTCAGTGAGAAGGGATGTTTTGTTCATGGCTGTATTTCCAGCACCTTGAATAGTGCCTGGTACAGAGAAGGTACTCAAAAAATATTTGGTGAATGAATGAATTCAAAAAATGAACACCTATAACCTTTATTGTTCTCTCAGAGAAGGTAGGGTATCAAAGACTGGAGTCAGAGAAGGCTTTGAAGAGCTGGTAAATCCAGGCACTAGAGGATGGATGCGCTTTTGACAGGGTTAGGGAAAAGCATTCACGCGAGGGAGCATGTTAAAAAGTTGAAGAAAAAGAACTCCAACATTTATTGAGCACTTACTACATGCCAAATACTTTACATTCATTATCTCATATTATCCTTATAATGACTATAACAGAGAGGTATTATTATTTCCATGTGAGAAATGAGGAAAATGTTTTAGAGATTTTTAAAAGTAGCTTTCCAATAAAACCTATGGTTGGTAAGTTGTAAGACATTTTTGTAATTGAGGTTTTGCTGACTCCAGAGCCCATTTTCTTTCTCTTTTAATATTTTATCATCATCATCATCATCATCATCATCATCATCACCGTTCCTAGTATTATTTAAATCCCTGTTCTCTCCACCTGGCATGCTCCCTCCCATACTATATGAATGGTGACCTTTGTTAGTGCTCAACTCAGTGATACATAAACACTATAAATAATAACAAAATACATTCTCAAATTTTTCTCATCAACCTCATGAAGGTTAAGGCTTCTTGGACTTACTTAAATTGGTGGCAGTACAAGCTTTCAGCCTCATGGCCAGCATTACCAAGCCATTTCCCCAGAGGTCCCCTCAGCATGAAACATCTGTCTACTTATTTCTTTGCTAAGCCTGAATGGAATATTCCATCTCTGAAGAATAAACTTTGTGCTTAAATTGAAATCTTTATTCCTATTTGGCAAATTGGCTATATCCTCAACAATTGGAAGGAAGTGATGTATCTGCTGCCATCAGCTACAAAGTA
This sequence comes from Cacajao melanocephalus, assembly GCA_963573385.1. Taxonomy (NCBI): domain Eukaryota; kingdom Metazoa; phylum Chordata; class Mammalia; order Primates; family Pitheciidae; genus Cacajao; species Cacajao melanocephalus. The sequence goes on along the minus strand of CAUYLG010019142.1, from coordinate 106,096 downwards.
CTGGACGTCCACAGTGCTATTTATTAGATTTACATGAATTCCAGGTGAATCTGATCCAGTGGCCACAAAAAGTGAGTATTAAATTAATTGCTATTCTATTTCTCCAGAATGCCTGATATGGAAAAAGCAATTGAATCTGAACACGGTCAGAAATTTAAAATTAAGTTTTGTTCACCACTGAAATTCATGAGACTGCCAGAAAGGAGAGAAGGAAAACTTTTTGTTGTTTTTTACAAAATCCATTGCTTTTGAGAATAAAGTAAAAAATATTTATTAGTCAGCTTTGCTGGGGGCAACAAACAACCCTAAAATTTTGGTTACTTACAACAAAGGTTTAATTTTTACTCATGTTACATGTTAGTTATGGGTCATTGTGGGGTCAACTGTGGGGCTGCTCCATGGATCACATTCATTACAGAACTCGGCTGAAGGAGCGGCTCCTCTATGGAATAAGCCCTTCTGGTGGCAGAGGGAAAAAAGCTAGAGAGCTGTTGTCAATAGGGAATGGCCTGAAGGCATCTGTTGACATGTCATATGACTGAGTTTCATATCAGTGGGGCAGAAATGTGTACTGCTCCCATGGTGGGCACTGAAAGTCCAATGGCAATGACTGGAGATGCATAATTCTCTTACAGGAAGGAAAAGTGAAGTGCTGGAAGCATAATAAAACCTATGCCACACTCTTTATCCTAGCAAAAAACACAGCTGGCCTCGTCTCCCACCATTTCTTATCTTGTCTGTGTTCTGGCCATATCAACTGGTCTTCTGTCTTCCTAAACACCACATGATCCCACACTTTCATGTCTGTTTCCTAAGTTGGAAATGCAATTCCCTTCATTTTCTGCCAAGCAGAGTGGCTCTCAGCCTTCAAGGTCCAGTTTACATTCCACCCACATTATAAAGCCTTTCTCAATGCCCCAGTTAAAATTAAGCACTCCTCCTTTGGAGCAAATGGGCAGATTGGCTGTACATCTAACCAGCTCTAATTCAATCTTACCTGGTAAGTCTGGTAACTTTCGTGGTAAGTTCTTTATTGGTAAATCTGGATAAAAAGCTACTGAAGGTTGGGATGTGGAGGCGGGTGGATCACTTGAAGTCAGGAGTTCCAAATCAGCTGGCAAACATGGTGAAATCCATCTTTACTAAAAATACAAAAAAATTATCCTGGCATGGTGGTGAGTACCTGTAATCCCAGCTACTCGGGAGGCTGAGACAGGAGAATTACTTAAACCCGGGAGATGGAGGTTACAGAGAGCTGAGATCACACCACTGCACTCCAGCTTGGGCAACAGAATAAGACTCTATCTCAAAAAAAAAGGGGGAAAAAAAAAGCTACTGAAGGGCAGAGACCAGGGATTCCTTCTCCTGGAGCTTCTCTCTAGCCTCTTGGGGTCAGAGTCTTGGCCATAATACATGTTTAATAAACTCAATTAATGACTAAACATGTACATATTCACCATCGAGCTTATCCTTAATGTGAAATTATGTCTTTTCTATAGCAGGCATATGTAGCAAACCATGTGGAGAAATCTGTTAACACTCTTCTTCAGTCACAACAGTTGTGAAGATCATCCTCTTGGTTCTGCAATATAGACCCTACCAGTTGCATGCATGTGTCTGTGTGTGAGATTCCTACCTTCCCAGCAATAAGGCATTTTGGATGCCATGTTTTCACAGGAACATTGAGTTCCTTGCCAATGATATCTGCTTTAAGAAGTGGTGTTTTTTTCCTTCATTTTTCCTGAAGCAGCATCTCTCATTTGGCATTCTGTGTGAAGCTCTTGTTTATGGCCATATAATAGGAGGGGAGCAGAGAAGATGGGCCACAGGAGCAGAGCTGTGATGCAGTGGAAAGACAGGGAAACTTAGTCAGCAAATCTGGCTTAGATTTTTGTCTCTGCTCCTTACTAGCTTTGTGGTCTTGGATGAGCCACTTGATTCTACTATCCCTTTAATTTTCTTTGTTTAAACAAGAAAAAGAGACAAAAAAAGATAAGAAAGGATACAAGAATGTTGTATGATAGTGAATAGAGTCTAGCACATTGCGGGAGCTCAGTATCATCATGGCATGCTTTATGCTTAAAAAAAAGTGGTGCTGGGGAATATTTTGCTCCAGAATAAATCACTGATGTGCTTAGTATCATTACCTAAATGATCTTGATGTGATGCCAGTATGGAATGGGCCACTTGATTCTCAATTTTCTTCCTTAGTCTCATCCCATCTGGTTACCCCTGGGCCTTAGTAAATCCATAAATCAAATGGATGTTTTCAAACTTAATAATGCTCATCCTGTCTCATATGGGATAAGTGAAAAAATCAAGGATCATGGTAGTGAAAACTAAGGATAATAACCCTACCTTTCTAGTTGCTAGGAACGCCAGACTTTACTGAGACGTTGGGAAGGAAATTATAGGCTCATGATCCTCGGGGTCAGTTCCCTTCCCTTTGTGTCAAAAAATGAGAGGTCATAGATCAAACAATCAAGCTATCACTTTCAGGAATGCTCTTTTCTTTTTCCTACTCAATGAATATACTGGATTTTATCAAAGAAATCTGAAAGGTCCTTTGAATAGACATCATATGCAAAATTGTTTTCTTCTCTTCAGATGGGCAGAAGATCATGGGCTTTGTCCGATTTCAGAAGAGCACAGAGAAGTCTATTTTCAATAACTCTCTGTTGTTGAAAACAATAATTGTATTAGTCAGGGTTCTCCGGAGAAACAGAACCAATAGAATGTGTGTGTGTGTGTGTGTGTGTGTGTGTGTGTGTGTGTGTGTGTGTGTAATCCATTTTAAGGAACGGGCTTACACTATGTACTGTGGAGGACTGGCAAATCCTAAATCTGACTGGCTAAGCCAGTGGGCTGGAGACTCAGAGAGATACAGTTCAAGTTCAAGGCAGTCTTCTGGCAGAATTCCTCCTTGCTCAGGAGAGGTTAGTTCTTTGTTCTGTTAAGGCCTTCAATTAATTGAATGAACCCCACCCATATTATGGAGGGTAAGTAATTTATTCAAAATCCACTGATTTAAATGTTAATATTATCCAAAAATTATATTCACAGAAGCATCCAGAATAATATTTGACCAAATACCTGGGCACCATGGCCCAGCAAAGTTGACGAATAAAATTAACCCTTACAATAATATAAAACAGAAAACATCCTATTGATATGAGAAGTAGAATCACAGGAACTGAGAATGAAAAGGAACCTTTGAGACTATCTAGTCTGCCCTTTCTCCACCTTGAAGATAAGAAAAGTGAGGCTCAGAGACGATACACCTCTTTGGCCAGAAAGCTGGAACTAGGTCATGGGCTTCTTAAATCTTTCTACAACTGCCAAATCCAGTCTCGTTTTTTTCTTTTTAACTCATCATGAGACACAGTTTGATACCCTTTCATGAAAATTAGATAGGGTCAAGTTTCAATCTGAGTTATTTGCATGGCAATTGGAAGGCAAATTGCAATTAGACCAAAGTTTTTTTTGACACATTGTATAAAAATGTAATATGTGGGCCAAACACGGTGGCACATGCCTGTAATCTCAGCACTTTGGGAGGCCAAGGCGGGTGGATCACAAGGTCAAGAGACAGAGACCATCCTGGCCAACATGGTGAAACCCCATCTCTACTAAAAATACAAAAATTAGCTGGGCGTGGTGGTGCGCACCTGTAGTCCCAGCTACTTGGGAGGCTGAGGCAGGAGAATCGCTTGAACCAAGGAGGTGGAGGTTGTAGTGAGCCGAGATCATGCCACTGCACTCCAGCTTGGCAAGAGAGTGAGACTCCATCTCAAAATAATGATTAATAATAATAATAATAATAATAAGTATCAATAAAAACATAAGCAGGATGGGGCTGATTAGGACCAGAGTTTTTGTATATTATTGAAGCTAAATTTGTATTAAATCAGCCTGGATTGTTATATATTTAAGATGCTCATTGTAATCCACTTTTTCTGAGGTAGTCCAAGCCATCCATGGGAGAAGTTAGTGAGTGAGTTTCCACATCAGAAGTATTTAATCTAAAGGTATAAGGAGAAAATGGATACTTCGGTAAAAACTATGTCTTTTCCAAAGCACACTTATCTGGGATTGTGTGCTTCTAATTACATGGGAACTATTTTAGACTATAGGTTGTACATAACTGATAGCAATGCAAAATAACTCTTGTTTATAGATAAACAAACAAATTCTGTCCAAGGAAGGGACAACCTCTTCCTCACTCCAAGAAAAAGTTAGTTTTGTATTCATTTGCACATTCATTTTCATATTCCTTTATTCCATAAAATAATATAAAGATGTATACTGCCATAAAATGGAGTCTATATTTTTGCTTCTCTCACTTCAAATATTTAACACATGTTCATTTTATCTCTATGAGAGTCATAATTTTGTCCCCTTTTTGGGAAAATTATTCTTTAATAAATGCCATGTCTTTACTAGCACATAAAAAGGATGCTCTACTGAAGTAAAACTGACCCTCTGCCCAGCATCCATTCAGCTCCATTCTGCTCTGAATCTTCACATTTAAAAAAAAAAGTTTGATTAGGTTTTCAGAGGGTTTGCTGCATTGAAATCTGAGGGAAAAATAGAAATGAAAATAGAGACTCTGACAGCAAAAGAAAGCAGGATAGGGAAGAGGGGGAAGGGCATTTGAATGTCTTAAACAGTAAAGGATCTGAGAAATTGGGGTAGGATGGGAGAAGGTAGATAGAGGTAAAATAGTTCAACTAACAGCTCAAAACAATTACCTTTGAGACCTACCCAAATCATTAGTTATTCTCCTAATAACTTCTTTTGCTCTGCCCCACACTCCACATACACTCATGAAATCTGTTGCTAGCAAGTGTTTGGGGCCTGATGACATCTCTGGAATGTTTTAGTCATGTTTAGCATGGCAGCCTGGGCTCCATTCTGCTTGGAAACAGCCAGGGAGGATCTGTGATAAGTTCTCAAGAAAAGCGCAGGAAAGTGGAAGAGGAAAAGACTCAAGCGAATTCCTTCTTCCAGATCTATTCACCCTCCTCTCTCCCTCTGTAGCCTGGGCCCCTGAACACTCTCTACAGCGTGCTGCAGCAGGGAGAGCCAGGCAAGGAGAAAGGTAGCACACACATCCTGAGCTAAACCCAGGGCCTCCACCTCTGCCTTCCCGAGTCCCAACAGTTTCCATCTGTTATTGATGTCTTCCTGCTGTTTTTGTACCTGCCAAGTCACTCTGCCACCTCTTGCTGACCTTTCTATCAAGTCTGTTGCCATGGCTACTACTTTTCCTGACTGACACCTCCACCATCAGCTTCATAATCTATTTAGCTAATTGCTTGGAGGGGTTCTCCTGCTCATTCCCTCCAGGCAGTACAGCTTTCCTTCAACTCCAGTGGATTTCTCTCCATTCCTCTGAGCAATGTGAGGAAAGCTTGTACGGGTTGAGCCACAGCTTATCTTTGCATTTTTATCCCCTGTGGCCATGTCCCTGGACCAAATCCTCATCATCTCTCTTATGGGCCACGCAGCCATCTGCTAAGTGGATTGCATTAACTTGCAGAAACAAATAGACCTCAAAATTTTAATGGCTTAACATAATAAAAATGTCTTTTTTTGCTACAAGGTTGGCGGAGCAGCTCTCCTTGACACGGTCTTTCAGACTCTGACTGATGGAGACTTTTCTGTGTTCAGCATGTGACCTCCAAGGCCTCCATGGGCATTGAGAGTCCAGTCAGTTGGAAAGGGAGCTGAAAATGGAAAGCATGCATGGAAATCTTTTATAGGCCAGGCCTGCAAGTGGCTCACATCCTATTGTCATAAACACAGTCACATGACCACATCTAACAGCAAGGGAGGCTGAGAAATGTAGACAAAGTTTGTGCCTAAAGAAGGGGAGAATGCGTGTGAAGGCCCATTGGTGGTCTCTACCATGAGACCTTCCTGTCTCCAGTCTTGTTCCCCTCTCATCTCTTTACCAGCCCTTGTTCCAGAGGTTGCACATGCAGAGTCTCACAGCTGATAAGTTGCAGAGCCAGCACCAAGCCTGGGCTTGTCTGACAAAATCCAGGTGCTTTCCCTACATTTCTCAACTTTCTGTAGTAGCTTTTCCCATGTCATCTTTCCTTCTTCACTTCTTCCTTCTCTTTAAATCTCACCACAGTCTCCAGAATGGGGAGGATTTTTGGCAAATAGAATATAATTCATTCTCCTTTCTTCACCCAACTTGAGCCTGGGTTCGTGTGAAAATCTTTCTTTCTTTCTCACATCTTCCCAGCTGCTGCACAGCTGCCACGTTTCCTTCCCCAGGTCTCTTTCTGCCATTTTACCACTGTGGTCTCAGTTTTGCAAATCCCAATTTGTGATTGATTGTATAAGGCAAGCTCTACCACTGGTGACTGAAAGAAAGGTCTCCACCTCACCCTGCTCTGCTGAGGTCCAGTCCTCTCTCCTATGTTACTGCTTGTCCCACTTGTTTCCCGACCTCTAGTCTATTGGTCAAAGCAAGTGACAACGCCAGTTCAGAGTTCATGTGGGAGGGGAAGTAGATACCACTTCTTGATGGGAGGAATAGCAAAGAATGCATGGCCATCTCTAATCAGCCACAAACAACAATAAAAATTAATGATGGTAAACATTCACATGGCACTTGGCAGTTACAGTGTTTTTACAAACGTTATCTTATTTGAAATTGTTAGACTTTATTTTACGAGTGGGAAAGCCACAGCATAACTGAGTTAAGTAACTTGCTCAAGGTCACTTGTCCAGGTAGTGACAGAACAGTGGCTCATATTAGATCTTCTGGCTGTTTAGTTCATGCTTTTTTTGCTACCGCTCACTGCCTAGTGGAACGTGGAAATGATTTATCTCTTTCTTTCATCTACATTTCCATTTGGCAACCTCAAACAAAAATGCTAGATAGAGAGAGAGAGAGAGAGAGAGAGAGAGAGAGAGAGAGAAAGAGAGAGGATAAAGAGGTATGAAAAATAGATTGAAGAAGTAAGTTGACTAAAACATACATATATGGCCCTAATGTGTGATCTTAGGCTTTACCAAAGCTATGCTACATATGAGAAGGCAAAAGACAAAGCCCTAAGAAAACGATTGACAATTGTATGGTGTGGACATGGTTTACACTTAATGAAGAAATAAGGAGAGACATTTCTGGTGGAATCTGCCAGGGGAGAAGTGAGGAATCTTGGTGTGGCTTCTCCTGAGCCAGTGATTTGCAAGGCTAGGTAAAGTATATGTCTCAGTATGTTATTCTAAAATAGCATCTTAGTGCCCTACTGGTGCCATACCAGCCACTTTACCAAGTGGTGAAAATAAAAAGAAGAAGAAATAAAATAAGTCAGGAAGGAGGCAGGAAAAGATGGTGAAGCAGCGTAAGAAGCCCAGGTCTCCAATAACAGGTAGTGAGACTGAATCAGTAATAAAGTCTCCCAACAAAGAAAAGTCCCAAACTGGATGGCTCCACTACCAAATTCTACCAAATGTATAAAGAATGAACACTAGTTTTCTTCAAACTATTTAAACAAATTAAAGGGGAGGGAATTCTCCTTAACTCATTCTATGAGGCCAGCATTACCCGGATTCCAAAACCGGACAAGGCTGCAACCAAAAAAGCAAATTACAGACCCAAATCTCTGATGAACATAGACACAAAAATTCCCTAACAAATTACCAGCAAACTGAATCCAACAGCATATCAAAACGATCATACAACATGATGAAATGAGATTTATACCAGGGATACATGGATGGTTCAACATACACAAATCAACAAATGTTATATATATATCAATAGAATAAACAACAAAAACCATATGACCATCTTAACAGATGCAGAAAAAGCATTTGATAAAATTTAACATCCCTTAATGATGAAAACTCTCAACAAACTAAGCATAAAAGGAACATACCTTAAGGTAATGAATGCCACATATGGTTAACCCACAGCTAACATCATACTGAATGTGGAAAAGTTGAAAGCCTTTTCTCTAAGAACTGGAACAAGAAAAAATGTTCACTCTCACTACTCCTTTTCAACATAGTACTGGAAGTCCTAGCCAGAGAAATCAGGCAAGAGAAAAAGATAAAAGGCAACCAAATTGGAAAAGAGAAAGTAAAACTGTTCTTTTATGCAGATGATATGATCCTATATCTGGAAAAACAAAAGCCTCCACCAAAAAATCTATTAGAACTGGTAAACTAGTTTAGTAAAGTTGCAGGATACAAAATCACCATACAAAAGTCAGTAGTGTTTTTATATACCAATAATGAAATAGGTAAAAAGAACACTATTTACACTAACTACAAAATAAAATAACAATAACATGTTTAGGAATAAATTTAACCAAGGAGGTAAAAGACCTCTACAAGAAAAACTTCAAAGCATAATGAAAGAAATTGAAGACGACACAGACAAATGGAGATACCCCATGCTTATGGATCAGAAGATTTAATATTGTTAAATGACCATACTCTCCAGAACAATCTACAGATTTAACACAATTCCTATCAAAATAACAATGTTTTAAAGAAATAGAAAAATAATCTTAAAATTTGTATGGAAACAAAAAAAGAGCCCAAATAACGAAAATAATCTTGAACAAAAAGAATAAAGCTAGAGGCATCACACTGCCTGTCTTCAAAACACATTACAAGGCTATAGTAACGAAAACAACATGGTATTGGTGTAAAAAACAGATACATAGATCAACAGAGCAGAATAGAGAACTCAGAAATAAATCTATTATTTTCAGCCAACTGATTTTCAACAAAGGCACCCAGAACGTACACTTGGAAAAGGACACTCTTTTCAATAAATGGTGCTGGGAAAACTGGATACCCATATGCAGAAGAATAAAACTGGACTGCATCTCTCACCATATGCAAAAATTAACTTAATAAAGTGTTAAAGACTTAAACATAAGACCTGAAACTACAAAACTACTGGAGAAAAGACAGGACAAACACTTGAGGACATTGGTCTAGGCAAAGGTTTTATGACTAAGACCTTGAAAGCACAGGCAACAAAAACAAAATCTAGACACATGGGACTACATTAAACTAAAAAGCTTCTTTTCTGCACAGTGAAGGAAACAATCAACAGAGTGAAAGAGGCAACAGAATGAAAGAGAAAATATTTGCCAATTATTCATCTGACAAAGGAGCAATATCCAGCAGATAAGAAACTCAAACTAGTCAACAGTAAAAAAAATTAAATAATTTCATTAAGAAATGGGCAAAGGACATGAATAGACATTTTTCAAAAGGACATATATACAAATGGCCAATAGGTATATGAAAAAAATGGTCAACATCACTAATCATCAGGAATATGCAAATCAAAACCACAATGAGACATAATCTTACCCCAGTTAGAATGGCCGCTATGAAAAAGACAAAAAAATAGCAGATGCTACTGAGGATAGAGAGAAAAGGAAGCTCTTACATATTGTTGGTGGAAATGTAAATTAGTACAACCACTACGCAAGACGGTATGGCGATTTCTTAAAAAACTAAAATTCCACCAGTTCTACTACTGGGTATTTATCCAAAGGAAAGGAAATCAGTATATCTAAAGATAACTGTGTTCCCATATTTATGGCAGCTGTTCACAATAGCAAAGATATGGAGTCAACCTAAGTGTCCATCAAGAGATGAGTGGATAAAGAAAATGCGGTATATATATATACACACACACAATAGAATACTATTCCGCCATAAAAAGAATAAAATTCTGTCATTTGGAGCAACATGGATGAAATCAGAGGTCATTATGTTAAGTGAAATAAGGCAGGTACAGAAAGACAAATATCATGCGTTCTCATTAATATGTGGGAGCTACAAAATTTGATCGCAGGAAGGTAGAGAATGGAATGACAGCTATGAGAGACTGGGAAGGTTATGTTGGGGAAAGGGGAGGATGATGAGGTTGGTTAATGGGTACAAACATACAGTTCAAGAGAAGGAATAAGTTCTAATATTCAATAGCAGAGTAGGGTGACTATAGTTAATGACAATGTATTGTATATCTCAAAATAAATAGCTAGAAGAGAGGACCTGTAATCTTCCCAACACACAGGAATGACAAATACTTGAGGTGATGGATAGCCCCAATACAATGACTTGATCATTACACATTCTATGCATGTAAGAAGATTTCACATGTACCCCACAAATATGTTCAAAGATAATGTATCAATAACACATTTTTTTTAAAATAAAAGGAACCCCAGGTCTCATCTAGCTACCCAAACACTTCCCCATTCCTTTAGCCACAGTGAGGGTACAGCTCTGTGGAGATCTGCTAGGTACAGTTAGACAGGTTGTTCTGCAATAGGGCACTCAGCCAGGGGTCTGTAGGGATTAAAATCCAGGCTGCTCTCTGCTTTCCAAGCCATGCACCCCGGATGCCTACTCAGGCATGAAGGGAGATTTCCCTGTTTTACTGAAAGGCATCTCTCTCTCCTGTGTCATATGCCTGGAGGTATACCTTTTTCTAATTTGTCATGAAGGTACCTTCTATGCCACTGGAGCCCTGCTTCAGCAGCCAGTGAGTTGCTTACTCAGCAAAGTAGGCGTCAATTTCATAAATTAAAAAGCCACACTGAAGAGCTGCCCTCTCACAAACCCGTCACCTCTGACCTAGATCCTCATGTGGAAAACACAGTGGCCTCGCAGCATGAAATTCTGCCCAGGCTTGAATGGGGCTGCCTCACTGCCTTTCCACAGGTCATTTGGACAGACCGCTTAGTTTCTCTGTTCGTCCCATCCCTGCCTTAGAATGAGGGAGCCGAACCAGGTGTCCTTCCTGGTTGTTACATGCTATGGCTCATAATTCTCTGAAAGGCAATACATCAGGGAATGGGTGAGATTTGAAAGTCTAGTCTGGGCTCTTCTCTGTATAATTTTATATTTCTTCTTTCTGGTCATTTTGTTATCTCTCACTAACACTTGTGGTGATTAGACAACCACAGGTATCCAAAGAAAAAAGATTTCAGCTTGAGATAAAAGACTAGTGAATACAGACAAACATCAAGTATCTTCCTCTCCCTCCGTTCACTTTCTTATTCAAACACACAAATATACATGTGTATGTGTGTGCATACACACACTTATATATACATACACATGCTGAGCTTATGACAGAGCTTTCTTTATTTCAAAGCAATATGCCATATTTTTCCAGATATAATCATTTGATGCACTTAGATTTGTTTCTCTAAAACCCAGAAACACCTAAATTGCCAAGAATTAATGCCAGAGATATTTCTATTTACATGTTTTGGTATAAAATATTTGAGGGTAGTAGCTCATATTTATAAAGGAGTTGGTTTGCCTCTCCAAGTCTCCTCATAGTAAGTACCATCAAAAATGTCATAAATCATCCACACATACCACCCAATCTCATCTTCGTGACCAAAGGAAGCCCTGCTCTGCTCAAGCTCTCTCTTCATCCTCCATACGCCCCATGGGTCTCCAATCTTTATATTTTTTTCATAAAGTAAATGACTCCCCAGGTAACAGAGGCAGATAGATGGATAGATATCGCTTGTGCTGACAGGTTGTAAGTAGCAGAGAGAAGAGTGGAGGTGGAAAGGCTGAGTGGAGAATGCTAGCCTTGTTGGATCACACACATGAAAATGAGGGAGAGAGAAATTGGGAACAGGGAAAATAAAGGAATTCAGTTGACATGGATTTGGCACTTACCCAGCACTGTACGTGCCATTGCTACTAGAATGTCTTCCTGGATGTCCCACAGGCACCTGATGATCAGTAAGTCCCAAATTGAGTTCAGGCCCCGCTTGCTGTGCAGACATGCCCTGCCTGTCCCTGTGCTGTGCACAGAACCACCATCTATCCAGGGATGTTCGCATATTATCTCATTCGATCCTCACATCCACACATGAAATAGAAATTATCACCCCTAGTCAATACATGAAGAAACTGAAGCTCAGAGAGGTGAAGTGCAACAGCTCAGGCTGCCATAATGAAATACCACAGGTGGGATGATTTAATCGACAGGCATTTATTTTCTCACAGTTCTAAAGGCTAGAAGTCCAAGATCACGGTGTTGGCAGAGCTAGTTCCTCCTGAGGGCTGTGAGAACCTCACTCCTTGGCTTGTTGCTAGCTGTCTTTTCCCTGTGTCTCTTTGTACCATCTTTCCTCTGCATATCTCTGTTCGAATTTCTCTTTTTATAAGGACACCAGTCATATTGGATTAGAGCCCACCTTAACGACCTCGTTTTAGCTTGACTACCTTTGAAAAGAACCTGTTTCTAAATAAAGTCACATTCTGAAAACTGGGGTTTAGAATTTTAATATACGGATTTGGGAGCAGAGGAAAGATTGCAGTCCATAACACAAATCCCCAAAGACTTCTCTAGGAGGCAATATTTGAGGAAAGGAATTCGCTAGGTGAAAATAGAGGCAGTGGACAGGAATGAGAGAAGAGTTCCAGGGAGACGGATCACTACATACAAAGGAAAGAAGAGGAAGGAGCAGGACACAGCCCAATGCCGCTCATGGAATGAGGGTTCACATTCATATGCCACTCACAGTCTGGTCCAGCAGGGCTGACTGCCAGGCCATCCCTATCCCAGTGTCCTGGCACTTGCCAAACAAACCTGGTTTCTTGTGGACCGAAGGTTGTTTCTGGGACATCAGATTGGAGGGGAGAGCTGAGTTTGGCTGGGGCAGAAGAAGTGGTCCTACGGGCCTTTGAACTCAAGAATAAACAGAGCCAGGAGAGTGGAGAAACTCAGTTATGAGCAGACAGAGCAAAGAGCAGTATTTAGAGGAAAAGCTGAACAGAACTTATAAGTAAGGTCTCAAATGCTGGGTGCCCCCTGCCCACAACAGCCCTTGTCAGAGAGCCCAGGAAGGGCAGAAAGGAGGAGGAGAAGGAGGGAGGAGGGAAGAAGCTGCACATCCCTTACCTCACTGTCTTTCCTTCTCTGGGGACTCACAGAAAGATGCACTGACTATAAAATAGGAGCTTTTAAACTATTAGGCAACATGGAATAAAGTGTCCGAGGAAGCCAAACCAAAACCACTTGAATAAGAACATCACTAACTGAGGGGCTGGGGCTTGGCTTCATTTTATTTCGAGCCTTTGGCACACAACACAGAATCTGGCATGTGGTAGGAATCTGACAAATACTTGGATGTTTGTTTATTTGCTTACCTAAGAGGACATCCCAAGGATACCAGGCGTTTCTAGGTGAATCCTATGACTCCATTCCTAGCCTGAGAGACCTGCCTCTAGGAAGGAAGAGACTATTATTCCCTCTATTTTAAAATCTTCTCAATGCCAATTTTGTTTTTGATGTATTATTACTGCCGGAGGCTTTAGTCAGGAGACTGAAATCACACACAGATCTTAGAATTTAATAGCTTTTCTCCAAGAATGAAATCAGATTCCTTCTGAAAACTATCTAAAAGACATGCCTCATTACACAAGGAGAGCATGCTTCATGTGAAGATGTGGATATTTTTAGAGCATGTGTTTTGAATTTTATATCTGTGGTCCTATTTACCTGGATGAATCACATTTAAAACTTTCCCAAATTTCTTGCCTTTAAACCCTAAGCTTCTTGTGGCTTTGAGGACATTTGCTCAGATTACTCACAGCACAAATCTTCCTGTCATTAAACTGCTACACTTTGTACTGAGTGGCATATAATATATAGAAACTGTCAGACAACCTGGATTATTCACCCCCAAAGGAAGAGTTCTAAGTAAATGAATGATACTATGAAATTGCTGGGGCCAACAATATTCCTTTTTTGGTTAGTTTTTTGTTTTCGTTTGTGTCTCCTAAAAGGTGGCTTCAGGCTACATTAGCAGGAGAACACAGAGAAATCAGATGAGACCTGGAGGTCCTTGGGTACAAGAATGCAGCCTCAAAAGGTTAGTGGAAGCTGCAGAGAATTCAGAGAAAAGTGGCAGAGGGGAAAGACACACTTAACATTTGCTATCTATGGTACAGTTGGAAATAATATGGAACGGATTGACCAGAACTGAAAACATGGGTTGAGGAAGAGGCATGCTGGATAATTTTGGATTGGATGGTAGACATTGGGAACTTTATCTTGTTGAGTGCTGAATATTTGTATATTCCTGTAAACATGCATGAGATTTGTCCTAACAATTAAGTTATCTACAAACACTTTGATCTTTCTGGGTCTTGATTTTAAGGTTTTTTTTTAGGTGTGACCAGAGCATCATTTACTCTAGAACTAATTTTGCTTCTCTCTTGAGGCAAAGACCTTTTCAATACTCCATCTTCTGCCCTGTGAATTAAGAGATTTTCTACTGTGGCTAGTAGGAGAAGCAGTTATTTCCAACTCTGTGTGAGCGTCAGGCATGTTCTCTCTAATCCTTTTGGCTGGTTCATGTACTGACTACAGCTAGTTTCTTATCTTACATGTGTCAATCAGTATGGAACTAAGACCCAAAGAGAACCTTCCACAGACCTCTGGAGTTCCCTGTGCATGCAGATTTTTCGTCTCTGCAACTCTGCCCTGAGAATTCTGCTGACTCGGCCTTCCCAGACTCCCTGCTTCAAATCTCCTCCACTCAGAGAGAACTCTGGAGCCTCCTGCATTCCACTTCCCTGTGCCACAGCTTGGACATTCTCTTCAGGCAGTAACCTAGGGCAACTGTCCATAGGACTTACTGTCCTGCCTTACTAAGGTCCATAGTCTTGGGTGTTTCACATATTTTGTCCAGATTTTTTCAGGAGGAAAGTAAACCTGTCCTTATTACTCCATCTTTGGCTGAAGTGAAAGTCAGCTGTTATGTTCAATTGCTTTAAAAAAAAAAATTTGACGCATTATAATTGTACATATTTATGGGGTGCAAGTTAGTATTTCCATGCGTATATGTTGCATAATAATAAAAATCAGAGTAGTTAGCATATCCATCACCTCATGCGTTTATCATTTCTCTGTGATGAGAACATTCAAAAGCTTCTCTTCTAGCTATTTTGTAACAGTCACCCTCCTGTGCAATAGAACAGCAGTACTTATTCCTCCTAATTATAACTTTGTACCATGGACCAATCTCTCTCCATCATTCCTCCCCATTCCCCTCTCTAGTCTCTGGTAATCAATGTTTACTCTCTGTTTCTTTTTTTTTTTCTAGAGGCAGGGTCTCACTCTGTTGCCCTGACTGGAGTGCAGCAGCATGATCATAGCTTACTGCAGCCTCAAACTCCTGGGTTCAAGTGATCCTCCTGCCTCAGCCTCCTGTCTACTCTTTGCTTCTGTGATATATATCTATATCTATCATCTATATGTATCATAATAAAAATAAAAAATATATAATATGTATATATTTTTTATTTATTTTTTTTTTGAGACAGAGTCTCACTCTGTCACCCAGGCTAGAGTACAGTGGCATGATCTTGGCTCACTGCAACCTCCTCCTCCCAGGTTCAAGTGAATCTTGTGCCTCAGTCTCCTGAGTAGCTGGGATTACAGGTGTGCACCACCATGCCCAGCTGAGTTTTGTATTTTTAGTAGAGATGGGGATTTGCCATGCTGGTCTCGACTCCTGATCTCAAGTGATCCTCCCTCCTTGGCCTCCTAAACTGCTGGAATTATAGGCATGAGCCACCATGCTCAGCCTTTCAGTTTTTTTTTTTTTAAGTTCCACATATGAGTAATATCATATAGTATTTGTCTTTTTGCTTCTGGCTTATTTCACTTAATATAATGTCTTCCAGATTCATCCATGTTGTCACAAATAACAGGATTTCATTCTTTTGTATGGTTGAATAATATTCTATTCTGTACATATACCACATTTTCTTTACCCATTCAACCATTGTTGGGCACTTATGTTGATTCCATATTTTGGCTCTTGCCACTTGCTTTTATAAGCAAGTCCAGAACCATACATAGACAGAACGAGCTTAAGTCAGTCTGTCTCAATAAAATTTTAAAATTTGTATCAGTTTCCATTTTCCTTGATGTATTAGTCTGTTCTCATGCTGCTATGAAGAAATACCTGAGACTGGGTAATTTTAAAGAAAAGAGGTTTAATTGACTCACAGTTCTGCAAGGCTAGGGAGGTTCAGGAAACTTACAAACATGGCAGACAGCACCTGTTCACAGGGCAGTAGGAGAGAGAATGAGTGCTGAGTGAAGGGGGAGGCCCCTTATAAAACCATCAGGTCTCATGAGGACTCACTCACTAGCATGAGAACAGCATGGTGGAAACTGCCCCCGTGATTCAATTATCTCCACCTGGTCCTGCCCTTGACACATGGGGATTATTACAATTCAAGGTGAGATTTGGGTGGGGACACAGAGCCAAACCATATCACTTGACATTGCATCTTTTTGTTTAGTTAATAATAAGAAATGGTTTTCATGATGTCTGCTGATTATCTTTTCAGCTCAGTGTAATACCTTTCCTGAAAAGACTAGTACTAAGCAGTGGTGTTTAAGTAATAAAACAAAGATTAAAGTGTCTTTAGTTAGACAAACCTGGCTTTCATTGCTACCTCTTCCATTCCCTAGGTGACCTTTGACAAGTGTTTTAATCTCACAGGGACTGTCTCTATCAGCAAAAGGACAAGGCTGTAAGATAAGATGTGTTGAGAAAGAGACTTTTAATTTATGCTATGCATACCTCTGTACTCTGTTACATGAAGGATGTAATTTTAATTAAAAAAAGTATTTTAAGTACTTTGTTAAATAAATGGTAGCGATAATATCTTATCAACAAGGCCATCATAAGTATTAATTGAAATAATATGTGTGCTTAGTGTGTTATGACTTGGCCCATCTTTCCATTGTTCCAAGTACAGAACAATCATACTCTAAATGACCAGTGAGTTTCACAGATAATAAAAGTATGTGTTCCATAAAGGGTCCAATTTGCTTTTTTTTTTCTTCTACACCAACCCTGGGAGCATTCCTAAGAGACCACTTGGGTTCTATGTGAATGGTTTGGAATTTCTTAACTGTATGTGGATGTTTCGGTACAGATTTCCACTGAGTGACCTCTGATTAGGCAAAACTCAAAAAGTGCTGGTAAAGGAAGACTTTAAGCCATCTTTAAAATGAATGGGGATTTGGAATCATGGTGGTAACTAGTTGAAGAGAGATGAGAGAAGAAATATAGGTTGAATGGAAAGAAAAGAATATCAACTTGGTGATTAATATTTATTGCATGCCTGCAATTCATCTTGAACTAGTCACTACCTCCCATTCTTTGAATTCCTGAGTCATACCTTACTCTGTTTTCTTCTACATCCCAACTCCTACACTCTTTTTGTCTGGCCCTTAAAATGGCCTTGGAATCCCTCTCAATACTACATTAAGGCAACCAGAATGTTCAGGCAGAGTTGGCATAAAATCTGAAACCTATTTATCATCTTATGAAGGTTTCAACATTCATTTACTAGGCTCATCCAATTATCTAGCCCTTCAGTTCCCAGACCACTTCTTTTAATGAACTTGTCTCTACTTCAGCCATCCATTTACACCCTAGGTACTGTCACTAGTTGGAATAGTTATCTTAATATCCTTCCAGATTTCGATAGTCAACATTTCCAATGTTCTCATGACTCTATTTCTTTTGTTTTTGTTCTTTGACTATGAGGGTTCATTTTATCCAGAAATTTCTCTCTTGTCTTTTCTTTCCAACTCTGGACCCCATGGTGAGACCCTAAGCCAATTTCTGCCAGTATCTTCTAATTTCTGGCCACCGCTTGTTTATCCTGTCCCTTGCTATATTCATCTAGCAAAACATGGTACAGGATTAGTACTACAGTTTTATTTTTCCTTCTCCAAGTATCTGAGGAGAAAATCCAACAACTGAAACCAGTCCAACTGTCCCATTCAACTGATTTCACTTGTCCCATAGAATTGATGCTTATGGTTTCTTTTGAATAAACATAAAAATGGACTCTTCCAGTCTTAAAATTTAAGAAGGTTACATTTGTCTTATCTGAGTTCTTTCCCAGGAAACCAAACATCGGTCCTTCCAGATAGCATCAAGGAACTGGAACTTACCAGATCACTTCATTTGGACAACACTACAGACCTCTCACCCATCATGATTGCTTACCTAACCACTTGCTTTCTGTTGATTGACCAACTCCTCTCCTTTACCCCTCCCTAATTCCTGTTTTCCTCCATGTTACATTTCTTCCCTGCTATATAAATTCCTGGTTTTAGTTGGCCAGGGAGATGAATTTGAGACTGACGTCCCATCTTCTCAGCTGCAGTACCTGATTAAAGCCTTCTTCTCTGGCAATACTCTGTTGTCTCAGTGATTGGCTTTCTGTGAGGTGAGCGGCAGGACCTAGACTGAATCTTTGGTGTTTTGGGAACACAGCCTACAGATTCATGCAACAGCAGACTCGTGGCTCCAAACCTCAGCCGGGCTCCTGTGTTGCCTTGCCCATCAATCCTTCAACTTGGCTTTGATCAGCTGTTCTTTCCTTGCCTTCAATGACTCTTTCAAATTTTTTCATTTTTTTTAAAGCTCTCAATCCTTCCACCCTCAGCAAATAATCTTCTCTGTTATTTTATTGAAAAAAACAAAGGAGTATCATTTTTCTGATCTCTCCAGCTTTCTAAACTTTCCCTACAAATATATCTACAGCAGTGCCTGCCCTTACTGTCAATATATGGGCTATGATAAATGATGCTGTCCCAGATTCATCATCATTTCCAATGTGTTGTACTTGGTAGAGAATCTCCAAAGCCTTGCTGATCAAATCCACCCAAATTCTTCCTACCAACTTCAGCTAGACCTGGGTTGCTATCCGTAGACCCTGGGGTCTACATAGGGCATGTATACCTTTCTCAGGTCCCCAAGGCTACTTTAGCACTTCTTACTTTCTGTGTCACTGAGCAGAAGGGGGACCTCTAAATCCCAGTTGTCCTCTTTGATCCCCCTTTTTTCCATCCTTGAGAGCTCTTCCTTTATCTTTATCCCTTAGGAAGTAACCCCTCAATGACAGCCATTACTGTCACATATCATTTACCTTATCCATCAACTATCTTTGCTATCATTTGCATTTTTCAATCTCTCCAGATTGTCTTTATATTGAAAACACAGTCTTAAAAATAAAATATAAACTTTCTACCCAATCAAGTTTCCTCATCTTTCTCCTTCATTTTTTAAAAAAACCTTTGCATGTCTTTACTATTGACCTCCATTTGCTTAAAACCAATTTTTTCCCTAACTCCTTAAAATGTAGATTCTGTCGTGTCTTACTGAAACTCTTCTTTTGAAAATTAAAAGTAACCCATAAAGCCAAGAGTCTGTCTTCTGCTATTATCCACCTAAACCCCACACTGAAATATCTGTGATAATTTTGCTATCCTCTTCTTAAAAAAAATTTTTACTCTAAAATAAAATATGTATACAATTGTGTAACACGTAAATACACAGCTTGATAGATTGTTATCCATGTAATCACTTCCCAGGACAAGAAATTAAACAGTGCTAGCCTCCCAGCTGTGACCCTTCCAGTTCTTGTCCTGCCCTCCTCAAGGAAACCACTACCCTTATTTCTACATCACTTATTTACTCTTTTACCACTAGTGTGCATTCCTAAACACTTAGTTTTGTCTATAACTGAGAACAAACAATATATATTTTTTTCTTTTCTTTTCTTTTTTTTTTTTGACAGAGTCTCACTCTGTTGCCCAGGCTGGAGTGCAATGGCATGATCTTAGCTCCCTGCAACCTCCACCTCCTGGGTTCAAGTGACTCTCCCGCCTTGGCCTCCCAAGTAGCTGGGATTATGGGCACCCGCCACCACGCCCAGCTAATTTTTTGTATTTTTTAGTAGAGACAGCATTTCGCCATGTTGGCCAGGCAGGTCTCAAACTCCTGACCTCAGGTGATCCACCTGCATTGGCCTCCCAAAGTGCTGGGATTACAGGCATGAACTGCACTGTGCCCCAAACAATATATTCTATTTGGTTATAATAATATTTTGGATCTGGCTTCTTTCAGTCAACATTATGCTTGTGAGATTTATTTGTTTTCCTGCACTTGGATGTAGTTTCGTTATTTTTCTTGCTCTTATAGTGTTCCACACAATATACCACAATTTATCCATTCCACTGTTGATGGCCATTTGTGTTGTTTCCAGGTAGGATAAATAGTGCTACTCTGAATATTCTTGTGTATGTCTTTTGGGGTCACACATTTCTTCTGGACACATGCCTAAGGGAGGAATAGATTGCGTTATCCGGAACTTTAGTAAACAATGCCACACAGTTCTCCGGAGCGTTGTGTTTGTTTTCATTTTTATTCCCACCAGCAGTATATCAGTTTCTACAGTTCTAAATCCTCACCAAAACTTGGCATAATCAGTCTGATTAATTTTAGCCATAAAGGGAGATGCATAATATTTTAAATTTGCTTTCCAATGATTGTTGAGATCCATTCACACATTTTGGACATTTGGATATCCTTTGTTTATGAAGCACCTTTTCAAGTCTCTTGCCTATTTATCCTTTGTACTGCTTTTCATTTTCTTATTTATTTGTAGCGGTTCTTATAAAGTCTCCATTATGTTCAGTGTCAGTTACCTGTGTTGTCAATATCTTCTCCAATCTGTGGCTTTCCATTTCACTATCTTTATGGTTACTTTTGAAGGACAGAACATGTTAACATTAATTAAATTGTTTCATCTTTTCCTTAACAGCTAGTGGTTTTGGTCTCCTGTTTAAAGAGTATTCTGTAACTCTTGTACTTAAAGTTTTTCTTCTTGATGTGTCTGAGACCCTGCATTTTTCTCAGTTTTCTTCTCCTTTGCAAGAGTCTATCTCAGTTTCCTTCATGGGTTTTTCTTCCTTCCCCCATATTCAGTGTGGCTACCTCAATATAAGGTGCTGTCCTCTGCCTCTTTGCTCTATGCTCTTTCTCCTGGCCGTTCACCTCTCAGCGGATCCACTCCTTTCCCTAGCACCAGACTGGCGTATCTGTGTGCTGGGCAGTTCAAGTCGACGGTTAAGTTCTTTAATATCTATTAAGAAATTTCTCAGTATCAGGCTTTGTGCTGGGTGCTGGAACTACTCAGGTGAACGTCACACACTCCCTTCCCTCGGGCAAACCACTGAATGAAGATACCTATAATTTGGTCACAAATATTCCAGGATCATCAACTCCCCCCATTCCCCAACATGCTCTTACTGATAGAGTAATGGCACCACCATCTCTTTAAACAAGATGTGAGGGTCATGTTGAAATTCTTTTTCTCATCCATCTAATATCCAGTGATGTGATAAGCCATGTTTGTTTTAAGTCTACACTTTCAACTCCCATCTTCCCCTCTTTCCATGCCCCTCCATGGCCCTCACATTAAGTTCCTTACTATGCCTCTCATAGACTACTGAATTGGCCTCCTCAATGGTATCTCTACATTCAATCTCTTCCCCCTCACTCAGCAGGCTCCATTCTCATGGGTCTTTTGCCTCGGACACAAGCTTTCAAGGAACAACATTATCAGAGTGATTATCTTCTTCCTCCTTTAAAGGAGACTTCTGGGTAATAGGAGGAGACTAAACAGAGTCTTAGCCATCTTTGAGAAATATCTACTTGTTCCATCAGCGAGTATGGGTCTTGAGGCTCTCACTGCCTCATAAGTCGCCTGACTTGATTGATTGACCTAAGCAGCAAGCATCATGCTGATGAGGGCAGCTAAGGGCCTAATGTATGGTTTCAGCTCTAAGTGCCATGAAGCTCCTGAGAAATGCCCACTCTGGCCTTTGCAGTAGATTCCAGAAAATCCTCTACTCTTCCAATTTTATCACATCCTTCAAAACTTTGTGATTCTAGATTACATTTCATCAGGATATTTGCTTTTCACTCTTTGAAAATGGGATGTACCAGAATAATTCATCTATGTTGCTCACTTAATCAAAAATTTTCCCTGAGCAACTCCTCACCGCCTGCAGCCACGCTCTTCGGGATTTGGTCCAATCTGCTTTCTTGGCTTGCTCTCCTACTTAGCACACCTACCACCAATCAGATTCCTGGCCACGTTCTGTTTGTACTCTGTGCATCCCGGTCTTTGATCAAGCTGTCACATCTGTCTACAAAGTCTTGCTGCACCGTCTCAGCATGTCCAGATCTTACATCTTCAAATCTCAGCTCAAATGCCGCCACCTCCTCCATGAGGGAGGTCTTTTAACCAGAAGCACACACTCCCTTTCTGAACCTCCAGCATTTAATTTTTATCTCCGACCACGTCAATCACCCTCCCCTTATGGTAGTTGGCTGGTTACCTATCACTTTTCTTCCCAGAACAGACCTGTGTCCTTCTCATCTTTGTGTTCATTACAAAGCCTTGTACATTGCTTCTAGCCTGGCAGATACTCAGTAACTATTTGCTGCATGATTAGAATATTTACTGAGGACAACAGGAAAAACTCAGTAGTAGGCACTGTAGAAATATATAAATACAATTCTATTTGTGCTTAAAACATGTATAACCAAATAAGGCATTTACATACATACTATACTGTAAACATTAGCGTGCTATACATTTCATAAACAAGGTTTGAAATGCTGTAACTCTATTCCTTTAAACCCATCTTTTTCAACTTAGGAAACACACAGACCCTTTAAAAGAAACTATTGCAGCATGCGCTTATTTTTATCATGCTATTATTCAAATAAGAACAAACATAAAGCTTATGGTTATAACATGTAATACCTATAAAATCAAGACACACTTATAAATTGTAACCAAGCAAAATTATTCTTTATTGTGAAAATACCTTGAACAAGCTAGGAGGAGCTTGATGGAGAGTGATCTGGGGTCAGGGAGACTATTGGTTGGGAGCACCCATTCCTGGGAGGTAGAGCTGTAGCTAGGGTATATATCAGAGTATGCATCTTTGATGTGGTGCAATGGGTGAGAAAGAGAAGTGGCAGAGGCAGCCAAGCAGAGGAAATCCTCAAGAAGAGGGATTCTAGCAGCTGCAAAGAGGCATAAAGACCAGGATGGATCCCAGGAAGCATATAAAAAGAGCATCTCAGAAGAATGCTTTTGGGCAACATTTATTTTGAGCTTGTGCTCTCTCTTAGGCTCTCTGCTAAAGACTTCCCATTAGCGCCATTATTTAATCCTCACAGTAAACCACGAGAGAGGCACCATCATTAGTCATAGATCAGGATATGAGCATTAAGGAAATTCCATAATTTCCATCAAGTACAAAACTGGCAAGTGAGCGAGGCTGAATTTGAATCCAGATTTACCTGACCCTAGAGTCTGAGCCTGTAACCAATGTGCAGGACTGACTCTTGGCTGGCTTCTTGCCTCCTGGCCCCATGTATTTGTTTTCTTTTATTTCTAAATGGCAGCTGGGGAATGTTACTAGGAAAGTAAACTCCCCAAGTCATTCAGGATTGGGCACCAACCCAAGCATGCCTGTACCCTCCAGGGCAACGTGGGGAGGAAGAGAGAGGAAACCGGAGATGGAACATGTTTTAGAGGGGGCCTCATGCAAGTCATGCTTACAGGGACTGAATTTCAGAAAGATTCACTGAGATTTCTCATAGAACATTCGGTTTCAACTCCAAATTTCTTAGGAGTTTGTACTGTGCACCTATCCCTGTGTTTAGTGTTCAGTTGATTCAGGATTTTTGAATTACCCCAGAAGTGATTACAGCTCCCACACACATGAGCAAGATATGCTGAGTGTGTGAAAGAGAAGTCTGGGATTTGATAGGCTGGTGTTAATATTAGAGCCATTTAGGAAGAAAAGAGAGAGCTTCCTTCTGGGTTGTTGCTGCTAACACCAATCTGTGCATTCACACTGAGGACGAGTTTGATGATGAATCAGTAGTATACATTTGTATGCCTCTCAAGAGCAGGTTTATAGACGCTACTGGTGTATAATACAATATGCAGATTCCAAAAAAACAGAAGTCAGAGTTCCTACTCCTCTCTCCAGTTGTTGATGACACAGCTGAGATTTAAGTTTATAGAGCAAAATAAACAGCCCAGGTTCAAAATGGCACCAGCCATCCCTAGAAGTTACAGTGCCTACAGATAAGGCCAGTTGCTGACTATGTACAGGAAGCACAGAGGAATGTCAGTTTCCGCTCCCACCCCTCTTTGGAATCTTTCCCTTGAACACACAAATTCAAATTGGGAGGTAGAAATTGGAGTAAACACTCATTATCTTCAGATTCCTTAGTTCTATGGGACCCAGATGGGCTCGCTGGGATGTTAGGGGCCTAATGCTCAAGTGTTCTAGGGGCTCCCAGGGATTAAGAGATAATCAGACTTTGTCCTTGAGTGTAGGGACAGTATGTTTGGGTCTCCATCACCTACAGCAGTGTCTGACACATAGCAGTTGTCTAATAAATGTTGGTTAATGAATCAACAAATGGTGTTCCAGGGACTTTAAAGCTTGGTGAAAGTAGCATGGTGCTCAAGTGATGAGTAGGAGAATGGGGAAAAGCCTGGCAATTGCCTGGAGCCCTACAAGATACCTGGTGACTACAGATTCAAATCAGAGGGCTAGTTTCCACTAGAGACCTCACGCTCCACCCTCTTTCCTGAACAGATGCCATCCAATATCTGATTTCATCAGGAAAACAGGAGGAAAAGATGATATTTTGCCTGAGGCCATTTTTAGAAGATGAGAGAGAATAGAGTCATTCTGGCCTGTCACTGTGGCTTGCTCAATTTAAGCAAGCAATATTCAGGAATGAGCAAACCATTAATGTAAAAGAAAAAAACAATCAATGTGAAACGCTCTGACGAGAACTCCTCTGTGCTCTTTTCAAAACATCGTTTGGATGACACTCAAAATTGGTTCACATTATCACTACTGGTTTGGGACACGTTGTCATCCATTTTAGTTCACTTATTTCTGACCCCAAGAAAGTACCGAGGCACCTTCTACTAGTCAAAAATTTAGGAAATAAATATCTTACCTTCACTGAAAAGGAATTTCGAATACAAAATAAGATGTGACAAGGTATCTTTTCTCCTTTAGATGCATAAGAAATTTTGCTTTGTTATTTATAGATTTTGTAATCTGTGATTCATGTTCAAAGAGAAAGCAGCAACCCACTGGGGAACTGCTCACATGAAAAGTGCACTTATTATATTAACTCAATTAGATGCACATTAGAGCCTGTTCTCTGTGTGGAAGGAGCTGAATAATAGCATACAAAATCACTGTTATTTGAGTTCCTGAGCAGCATCCTGGGTTTCAAAATGACTCACAGAAAAATTACGAACAGCCCAAAGCTTGCAAATTAGGGTAATAAAAAAAATCTCCATAATTTTTTATGGCAGTATGACATGAATTTAGTAGTAGCCACAGAAATAATCAATAATTTAAGATGTTTGTGACACGGAGAACAAATGGGGGAAATGACCTACACTTGAATCAATTAGCAAGAGCTTGAAATACATTGAAAAGTGGGGTTTCAAATCACCCTCAAAGTATTTCTCTTAATTATTCATCTCCCTTGGAATTTACTGGAAACATGTTCTACCTCTGCTTATATTATCAATGACAAATAATAGATTAGTTTTGGGGAGCTATGATAAAGACTCATCTTTTTTATATCTATGTGTATGTGTATTTATATATATAGATACATGTATACATTACATTTACATACATATACACGTGTGCATTTTTCTTATTCTACCCTCTAATGAATAAACTGTGAGGACAAATTGTCCTGAAGAGTTCCAGTACTAGAATAATGTATTCATGAAGTGCCACAGTCATAATTTTATTCAAGTTTTATTGTCTTTTCTTCCCCGAGGAAACTTCTGGAGGAATTAGATGTGTAAACTGAGAAATTGCTAGTCAGAAATAAATGGCTATAATGAAACTGCCCTACTGATGAACTCTGACTTTCTTTATAGCTCCCTTCATAAAAACCAAAGAGCAGCATTAATGTATTGCCTTTGCAATTTCTTCACAAATTAAAATCCCTCTTTTTTTTTTCTATCTAGCAGATCTGAAACTTGTGTAAGCCTGGCATCTAAATCAATTTTTGATTGAAATGAGTACAGGCAAGCTCTGAGGCAGCTCTATCCAGGGCTATGACAAGAAGGAAGTGAACACGGCTTACCCTACATGGAAATGTCCATTCCAACATGCGTGATTTGACAATAGTAATGATTACTATGGGTTGAATTGGATGATCCCAGAGAATATGTTAAAGTCCTAACCGCTGGTTCCTGTAAATGTGATTGTCTTTGGAAATAAGGTGGATGCAGATATAATTAGTTAACCTACTGGAGTAGGGTGGATCTTTAATTAAATAAAACTGATGTCTTTGTAAGAAGAGAAGAGATACAGACACAGAGGGAAGATGACCACGTGAAGACGGAGGCAGAGACTGAAATTATGCTGCCACAAGCCAATGAACTCCTGGGGCTACCAGAAGCTGGAAGAGGGAAAGGAAGGATTGCCTGCAGAGCTTTGATGGGGGCAGAACTCTGCTATCAGCTTGATTTCAGACTTCCCACCTCCAGAACTGTGAGGCAATAAAGCTCTGTTGTTTCAGCCACCTAGTTTGTGTTACTTTGTTATGGCAGCTCTTGAAAACTAACAATGATTATAATAATAATATGAATAATAGTAACGGCATCCCATTTATTGTTTTCTATGTGTTAATAACAATTCCAAGTGCTTTACACATATTAACTCACGGGCTTTATGGTCTCATTTTACAGATGAGGAAGCAAGTAGAGAAAGCAAAAGAAAGAGATTGACATATGCAATGGGAAAATTTGTTTTCAGACAAGTAAAACAAACCATCCGAGGAGCCTTCAAGAGTAGGCATCTTTCCATCACAGGCCTCCTGGATAGAGTGTTGAATGGGGTATCAGAAGATGTGGCCTCTGGCCTTGATTTTGCCACACACTACCCTGTACTGCTTCTTAGAGACTGGATGATCTCAGAGGTGTCTCCCAGTCCTAGAACTCTTAAGATTCCACTGAAAACTTGCGATTCAAGCAATCAAATAGTGAATGGTGACTTGCTAGGGGCTGAGAGATGCCCTGAAGTCAATGTGAGACACTTCCACTGGTCTGGTTGCACAAATTCTCATGACACAAAGGTCTTCCTTTTGGGCCCATGAGCAAGTGCCCAGATGTGGCCCCAGGGCCTGAGGGATCAACAGGACCCCATGGTGGTGGCGATCCTGCACTGGCCAGTATAGATGGTTTTCCCTTCTTCATCATGCAGGCAGAGCCCTCAGTAAGCAACTTCTCAACTTGCTGGAGGAGGGTCTATGTGAGCTCAGGGGCAGTGATCTTCCCTAGGGAGGCAGCAAGCACAGGATGCTGAATGGTAGGGCCCATTTGATCTCCAGGTCAAACTGCAGTACCAGATGAATAATTACCAAATACAGAAAATGTCAGAAAGCCTCAAAATCACCACCACTGGCCGTGCTGCAATGCCAGGCCCTTCATGTGGGATTACATACCTGTGAATGTCTCCTTCCGTTCATTCACCAGTGGCTCAACCTGCTGAAGCTTCAGAAGTTCTAATCCAATTTGCTGTGTTCCGTGGCCCTGTACAGAGTACATGAAACTAGTCGAGTAAGAAGTATCTTGGGGTATAAACGAGACACATACGGGTAGACTTCTGGGGCAAAACTTATTGAATGCAGCCTTATCTGTTAAGAGTTGAAAAGGTAATTTATTTTCTATTTTTTAAAATTAAAAATTTTATGGGCACATAGTAGGTGCATATATTTATGGGATAAATGAGATATTTTGATACAGGCATTTAAAGTGTTATAATCACATCAGGATAAATGAGGTTATCCATCATCTTAAACATTTAACACTTGTGTTATGAACATTCCAATTCTATAGTTACTTTAAAATGTAAGACAAATTATTTTTGACTGTAGTTACACTATTGTGCACCAAACACTAGATCTTACTCATTCCATCTAACTATTAATATATTTTTGTACCCATTAACCATCCCCATTCCCCACCCCCCGCTGTCCTTCCCTGCCTCTGGAAGCTACTGTTCTACTCTCTGTGTCCATGAGTTCAATTGTTTTAATTTTTTAGCTTCTACAAATGAGTGAAAATATGTTAAGTTTGTCTTTCTGCACCTGGTTTACTTAATTAACATGATCTCCATTTTCATGCATGTTGTTGCAAATGACAGGGTCTTTCTTGTTCTTTTTTATGGCTGAATAGTACTCTGTGGTGTATGTATACCACCTTTTCTTTATCCATTCATCTGTTGATGAACACTTAGGTTGCTTCCAAATCTTGGCTATTGTGAATAGTGCTGCAATAAACACGGGAGTGCATATGTCTCTTCCAGATGCTGATTTCCTTTCTTTTGGATATATACCCAGCAATGGGATTGCTGAATCGAATGGTAGTTTTATTTTTAGGTTTTTGAGGGTAGAAGGTAATTTTTAAGGCTCTCCACACAAGAGTGAAGTCTCAGACACAGCTCTCCCAGCCCCCATCAATCTCTTGACTGGCTATGTATAAAAACAAAACCAAAACCAAAACTGGAATTCCATTATTTTTAAGGTAGTTCTCTTGCTTTCCTGAGAGGCTATAGAATATAAGCTTGCAAGAGGGGTAACAAGATAGTAACCAAGATGGCGGAGCTCCATAAGCTGAAGCTCGTTAACTAAAGCAAGAACATCTTGCTTGTGGTTTGGAGACCAAGGGAATAAAGCAAGACTCCAGGCATATCTTGTGAAGAACGTGTTGAAGAGGAGGCAAATGAAGAAGATGTACTGGGAGATGAAACAACGTTTATAGAGCTCCCTGTCAAAGAGGAAGAACCCCCTGAAAAAACTGTTGATGTGGCGGCAGAGAAGAAAGTGGTAAAAATTACATCGAAATAGCACAGACCGAGAGAATGCAAACAAGGGCCAAATGATTCAATGTACCTGTGAGCCTGGAGAATAAGAAAGCTGCTTGGGCAGGCTTGGTTTGGGATTTCCTCAGTTCCCACAAAAGGTCTGTCATCTGATTAAAAAAAAAAAAAAACCCTATGGTTAATTTGGATAAGCTGAAGGAAAGAGCTCAAAGATTTGGTTTGAATGTCTTCAATATCCAGAAAGTCTGAAGATTATGAGAAACTGAAAAAGAGGAAGGAGGAAGGAGCAATTTGGGATTGTTACAAGTTCACCTGGAACTGGAACCACAGAGGATACAGAGGCAAAGAAAAGGAAAGGAGCAGAGCACTTTGGGATTGCCTGATGAAAGTTATGGATACTTTCTGTTCTCCAGTGGTTTCCATTTCTCTGATTCTTCTTGGTCACATATACACCTAAGTATGCAGTCCTGTGCCTACATCCTGCCTCACAACAAGGGAGCATGTACCCCAGGTACATCTGTGAACTGCAACAGCAATTTGACTTACTGCTATTTCAGTTTTAAGGTTGTTGTGTTTTTGTTTTTATTCTCTTTGTTAATAAAAATATAGAAAAGAAAAGAATATAAGCATGTGGGCTTAGAGTCAGACTGCCTACATTAGAATCCAAGCTTTGCCACTTATTAGCCCTTGGATCTTAGAAAGTTAGTTCTCTGGACCTCACTTTCTACCTCTGTAAAATAAGGAGAGAAGATATTTCCTTATGAGTGTTGTGAGTAAATTGTGTCCCCCCAAAATTCACATACTAGAGCTGCAACCCTCAGTACCTCAGAATGTGACCTATTTGGAAACAGGGTTGCTGCAGATGTAATTGGTTAAGATGAGGTAATACTGGAGTAAGGTAGGCACCTAGTCCAATATGACTGGTGTCCTTATAAAAAGAACACCATGGGAAGAGAAGAATGATATTTGCACAGAGGGATGACTATGCAGAAAGATGCAGAAGGGGAGGGCTGTCTATAAGCCAAGGAGAGAGCCTGGAACAGAACCTTCCCTCGCAGCCCTGAGAAGGAACCAACCCTACCAGCACCTTGATTTCAGACTTCCAGCCTCCAAAACTGTGAAACAATGAATTTCTGTTGTCTTAGCCACTGTTTTTGGCACTTTGTTGTGGCAGCCCTAGCAAACTAATACAATGGGATCTCGGTGAGGATTCAATGAATTACTGCATCTTGTCAAGAACAAAATTTCAACAAGTTGAATTTATTTATTTATTTTTGAGACAGAGTCTCACTCTGTTGCCCAGGCTGGAGTGCAAAGGTATGATCTCAGCTAATTGCACACCTCCTAGATTCAAGCAGTTGTCATGCCTCACCCTCCCGAGTATCTGGAATTACAGGCACATGCCACCACACCCGGCTAATTTTTGTATTTTTAGTAGAGATGGGGTTTCGCCATGTTGGCCTGGCTGGTCTTGAACTTCTGACCTCAAGTGATGTGCCTGCCTCAGCCTCCCAAAGTGCTGGGATTACAGGCATGAGCCACTGCATCTGGCCTCAACAAATTGAATTTAAAGATCGAATTGATGTTTATGAGATGAGAAGTATACCAGCTAGAAAATAGCTCTCTAATGATCAGAGCAGAGGGGGCAGGCTTTCCAGGAACAAAAGGTTGAAGAAAACAAAAATTAGGAACCAATAGCAGACTGGTCATTTCAAAGGTAATTTCCTGGCCAGGCGTAGTGGCTCACACCTGTAATCTCAGCACTTTGGGAGGCCAGGGCAGGCAGATCACCTGGGGTCAGGAGTCTGAGACCAGCCTGGCCAACATGGTGAAACCTCATCTCTACTAAAAATACAAAAATTAGCAGGGTGTGGTGGCGAGTGCCTGTAATCCCAGCTACTCATGAGGCTGAGGGAGGAGAATTGCTTGAACCCGGGAGGCAGAGGTTGCAGTGAGCCAAAGTTGCACCACTGCACTCCAGCCTGGGTGACAGAGTAAGACTCCTCTCAAAAAAAAAAAAAAAAAGAAAAAAAAAGATTACTTTATAAAGTAGAGGGGATGGACTTCTTTCATGCTGCTTCAGGTTGACTGGGGTTCTTTATTGCTGCGAATCTCCTGAAGTTGTTTTTTTTTTTTTTGCTTGTTTGTTTTTTCTTTTTCCTTTTTGAAAACGGACCCATTTCTAAGTATAGTTTGATTACCTAGCAGGAGTGACTCTATTCTGTTTTGGTCTTATCTGGTGGAACTTAGTGCAGGGGCTCAGTCCAAAACAGTAGCCTCCCATACATTTTATTTAACAATATAAATCACTTAAAATAGTTCCTGGATGAAATAATGGCATTCGAAGCAACCTGGATGGAGTTGGAGACTATTATTCTAAGTGTAGTAACTCAGGAATGGACAACCAAATATCATATGTTCTCACTTATAAGTGGGAGCTGAGCTATGAGGATGCAAAGGCATAAGAATGATCCATTAAGAATGGACTTTGGGGACACGAGGGGAAAAATGGGAGGGGGTGAGGAACAGAAGACTGCACACTGGGTGCGGCGTACACTGCTTGGGGGACAGGTGCACCAAAATCTCAGAAATCACCACTAAAGAACTTATCCATGTAATCAAAACCACCTGTTCCCCAAAAACCATTGAAATAGAGTAAGACTTAAAAATATACGCCATGAAAAAGAAATGAGTGAAAAATAATAAAATTAAATAGTTCCTCATACTACATGAGCAGTGTATAATTGAAAGCTATTGTTTATACGATGAACTGCTCTTAAATGGGGTAACAAAGCACTTATATTTGATCTTTCAGGTACAAATCCCACATTCAGGCCTAAAGAAGCTTCAGGATTTTCCTGATACTCTAGTTCACACACCTCCTTGATCTAGCTTTCCTGCTATGTTTTGTTGTTAATTTAGTTTAGCTTAGTTTTAATTAGAAAAGTGATTCATGTTCACTAAAGAAAATGGTAATTTTCAGAAAGAATAGAAACAATCTCCTTTAATTGCTTACTACTCAGAGGCAACCACTTTTACCATATTTCCTTCCAATCTCTTTTAATACTTTTCTTGTACAATTGGCTGCATTTTCTTCCCACATACAATATCGTATCTATTTTTAGTTAGCATTATGAGTGTTTTCCATGCCATTCAAATACTTCATAAGCCTGACTTTTCATACCCACATAATATTCCATCTTACAGATATATGACTTATTTTTAGCTTGTCTATTGTCATTCATTTACCATCTATCTTTTCACTTCCCAACTGCCTTCTTTTATGCCTGAATATCTTGTAAATTGATTTTTTTCCTCACATTTCATCCTCCTTTTTCACCCATTGAGATCTTTCTTACTCCCTCTTTATCCCAATCTCACCTTTATAAATTTACATTTATAACATGTTTCATAACATGAGTTTTGCATTTAAAAAGTGTTTTCTCACATTCATCACCTTATTTGGTGTCTACAGTAACCCTTTGGAATAAGCAGGGGAAGTAGAAACTACAGTTCAGAGAAGTGATTTTCCCAACGGCACTTAACCCAGATGGCTCTTAATTCACTGTCTGCACCAGACCACTCTATAGGATGGTTCTTTTGGACAGGTTTTTATTTTTGGGACACATGTTCTTAAAAGCTACATAAGATTCACATAGGTTTAAGAAAATAGCTTTTCATTGTTCATGTTTATAACATAGTTGATACCTCTTATATGTAATAATAGCTATAGGTTCTAATGAAAGTTTAAAACATAAGGAAAAATGAGATAATGGATACCATCAAACTCTAGCAAGGATCTTACAGGGACATAAAATAGTTATGTGTGGTCTTTCACATCTTCTTGGCAGTTTCTCCAAATACTGCACTGCCTCAACATATCATTCCCCACCATCCTTTTGAACTGACTCCACCCTTTTTTTTAAAGATAAACAAAAAACTAATTTGCTAATGAGTATATTGGAGATTGTCTCCTGTGACCTCAGTTATATTAAATTCTCTCCCTGAAGGGGATTAATACTCCTCATAACCACCCGATTAGCCCTATCTTCCCATGTTTAAAAATCAGCTTTGTTCAATTATGAGGTCAGGTTTCCCCTTTGTGGAGGTCTTCCTGAAACCAGCGGGCTTCCTGAGGAACGCGAAGAGAGCCAGGTCACCTGGGATTTCTTCCTTCCTCAGACGGTCTCCCTAAGTCAACATCATCTCTGAATTTTCTATTTCCTTTTGGCAAAGAAAGAAAGAGTAAGTAAAACATCTTAGGCTACGCATGACCAAAGGTTAAACCTTTACTGCTTCATTTTGATTGTATCAGCTTTTCAGGATAGTGTTTTCAAGGCCACAGCTTATTTTAATAGCTGTAATAATACCAGTATTTTCTGATAATAATGGCAAACACTTTTTTTTAGGCAAACACTTTTAGTGTTTGTTGTGGTTGTGTGCCAGGCATGGTTCTCAGCAGTTTTCACTAATTCATTTCATCTTTACAACAATCTTATAAGGTAAATTTTATGATTGCCCTTTCTACAGATTGGCAAATGAGGCACAAGTTGTTTGGCTAGCCCCAAACTACACAGACAGCAACAGACTGAGGGAGAATTTGGAGAAGACAGTCTTACTCCAGTTCACGCTCTTATTCATTGCACTATGCTGACCTCTCAGTCACCATGCTATTTACTTTACATATATTGTCTTATTTAATCTTCACACAGTGTAAGTTTTATTATTTGTCTCTATTTTACAGGTGAGGAATGAAGCTCAGTGGTGTTTAGTGGTTTGGCCAGATTCCACTCTGGTAAGCTCAGTGAGACAGAACCAATTTCCTTTTCTATTTCTTTTAGTAGATAAAGTCATTGACCCAGTGATGAGGCAACTCAGAAAATGCTCAGAATACCAATCATAGGATTCCCCTAAAAGCCAAGTGGTGTGGTCAATAAACAAAGTCTAAATAAAGCTTCTCTGCCACTCTGCTACATGCTGCTGCATTTCTCCATAGAAATGTAACTTTCACCACCACCACACAAAGCTGAACCAGTTACCAGGGAGCTGCTGGGAAGCAAGGCAGATACCAGGGAGAGAGGAAAACACTTTAGGGTTAGGCCACTATTTTCAGATCAGGTAGAAAAGCAGAGATGGTTAGACACACTCAGATTCTTTGACTCTGACTTTAGGCAGGAAGTAAAATCCAGTTGAATCAGTTAATAAAAGGAATTCATCAAAGAGATACAACCTCGCACTGTTACTTAGGCATGTTGCTTTTGTGGGAAAATAGGCTTAGTTTCCAAATCATTTTAAGCTTGAATATTAATGCAATGGGGAACTTAATCTGAGAGGTAATGAGACCACCAAAGGAAATTAGAAGCATTAACTGGGGCACAGTGAAAGCATGGACTGTTGGTAAAGGAAAATTATATTTGTAGAGCTATGTAGTGGGGGGCAAGAGGCACGGATGAAGAGAGCAAAGAGGGAGGGACGACTCCTGCGACTGGTAGCAGGAGAACAGAAGGCTCTTAGGAACAGAGGAAATTTTTTAAAATATACAACTTCATGAAATGGGATTGCAGAGTATTATTCTGTTAGTATCAGGTAGGGTTTCATGTGGCAACAGCCACAGCTGGAAACACATTCTTTCAGAAGCACAGACCCTCTGGTGATTTTATTGCACTCTAAGAGTGTTGTTGAAAATAACAGTTAGATTTCTTTATGAGGTCATTGGCACTGCATATACCTGGGCATGTATTGTGGTTCTATCCATCCTATCTCAGCAAGCAGCAGGCTTGGCATCCAATCCTCTAACTTCCATTCTATAAGATTTCCTTCTAAGGTATCCCAGCAGGAACCATTACTGGCAAGAAATACTGACCCTTTAATATTTCAGAACTGAATCAGGTCCCATTCTTTATACAGGGCTAATTGCCCAGTTCTCATGCTCTGTCCCAGGGAAGTGAGGCTGCCACAGTGTCCCTGCCAGGCTACTCATTGGACACAGAATGAAAGACAGTACATTACAAAACTTTCAGGTATATATACATCCTTGGACTTTTTTTTTTTTTTTTTTTTGAGATGGAGTTTTGCTCTTGTTGCCCTGGCTGGAGTGCAATGGTACCATCTCAACTCACGGTAACCTCCACCTCCCAGGTTCAAGTGATTCTCCTGCCTCAGCCTCCCGAGTAGCTAGGATTACAAGCGCCCACCACCACGCCTGGTTCATCCTTGGACTTCTATGAAGGAAGAACAGAATAACAGGAACAGCATTTTCCAGTGGCATTCAGATTGTACTGTGAGAACTCTGAAACCTGAAATAAAGTTCATACTAGGGGAAAAAAAAATAGCGTAGTATTGGTAGGAGGAGCCCTTGTTGCTATTACAGCTGGCCCATTTGTTTCTAGTCTGTAGGCTGTTTGGCAAATGTAATTGAATGATGATTGCAGAAATGAGAGAGCCAGAAATCTGATTTGAGTCCTTTGAGAAGTGCATTAGCCACTCAAGCTCCAAGGTTTAAGATTTTGATTTTTAGAGACATATAGTATTGCTCACAAGCCAGAAAGCCAAGCATCATGGACTGCTAGGACTCAAAGAAGTCTTTTTATGTTCATACTTAAATTTAAATGTGGCTTTCAAGGCAATGAAGGAGGTAGTTTCATTCACGTCACAAACTTTTAATTGAGGAACTTTTAATAACACTTATTAAACTTTTAATAGCTTTTAAATTGGGAAATTCTTGTTTATATAGCATCTAAAATGCCAACTCTCTCTTCTCTTCTGTCCTTGTTTCATTCTCCTTTTCCCTTCTCCTGTTTTTCATGTTTTCTTTTTCATTTTCTACTTTTCTTCACTACATTTAACTTCCTTATATTCATCAATGTTTAGGATAATTGCCCCTAATAATTTGGTATTGTCCTATGTACATATATCCCAAAGGATCAGAATATTTATGACTTTATTCATTTTTGGCCCTACCCTGTATCCTGCAAATTTCAAAAGCAGCTTTACATGGTTGACCCCTGTTCAAATTACAGCTGTTTTCTACTTTCCTCTCACTTCATAGATTGCATGTTGGAGGGCTGCCTTAGGTTAGCATCAAGCATTTACTCCAGTTTCAAATCAACCTTTTTTTCTAATTGTTTGATGGTCACCCCTTCCAAATTGTGAGGTACCTGGTTGATTCATACTGACGTTGACACACTCAGGAAACACACTTTCCATTCAGTTATTTACATTATTGTTTTTTTAAAAAAGGATACCAGAACTCAGTACTTTCTCCAAAGGACACTCAACATGCCCCTTGATGCATAAACAGATCTCAAGATTATTACATTTTTACAACGCAGTCAGCCTGTGAAGTGTCATAATACAGGTAAAATAAAATTTAAAAAACAGGCTAAGGGAATATAGAGGAAGGAGGAATTGAATAAAAGACAGGTTCACACATGAGTTTTGCTTTAAGGAAGACATGGAAAAGGGTAAGAATCCCATACCTTTGGATTTATTGTGAAATTTGGCTGTCATATCATTGTACTCTAATAGTCAATCTCCAAGGAAAACAATCACACAGAATGGAAACAGGAAATAAGATAGTATTCTCCTCTCAACTGCTTTTGTGTTTCAGCAGTAATAACAATAGCTACTATGTATTAAGAACTTACTATATGCTATGTATTGTGCCAGCTGCCTTACATATATTAACTTACTTATGAATTACAATAGACTTAGGTTGTGTGCAGTTTTATTTCCTTTTTATGAATAAGATAAACCACTTGCTCAAGTGGTCAGGCGAGGATTCAACCTCAGGTATGCCTGAATCCAAAGCCCATGCTCTTAACCACCAGGCTTTTAACACCTGTGTTTTGTGGTTGGCAATGTCTTGTCTCATGATTAGCAAACATAACAATAACTTGCTTCACATAGGTCTTCCCAGAGGAAAATGAACCTGACTCAAGCAGATGTCCTTTGTATTCCAGGAATGCAGCAGGCACCCTGCTGTGGCCTTCCCAAGGTGTCAGCCTCCTGAAACCCAGTACAAGCCCACCATGTAGAGTCACATCATTTGATCGTTTCCCACCAGCACAGCCCTTGCCCCTTAGTCATCAAAGGCACAGACCCCACTGCTTTATTCCCCTCCTGCCCAGAGTCCCACTTGGAGCTGCAAAGCTCATCTGAGGTTTCCTCTGCCTTCCCATTGCCACTGATGGGCCTTGGGAAGTCCCTTCCAACCCTAAAGACAAGATCCTTAGAAAAGGGAACACACAACTGCTGAGCGTTCTCCTTGCACCAGAAACCTTACTAGACATTTTGTTTAGGTAATATCATTTAACTCTGCTTCTTTAATCCTCAGTGTTCAAGAGTTATTGAGTATCTATTATGGCCTAGGCATTTGCTAAGGGCTTTCCTACACTATCTCATTCAGTCCTCACTCGCGACAGCCTCATTATCCTAACGTTTCTAGAACTCCTTACACATATACTGGTCTGGAATTTATTAGTAAAAATAAATTTTTTTTAGGGTAGGGATGAGAGAGCCCATGAGACAGACACCACTCCCTTCCCAGCTATCTGAATCAAAACAAGGACTTGAGATCTGAACCTGAGCTGGGACCATGGGGTTCGGTTTATCATTGAGTGTTTTAGTGTTTATTAGTAAAAATAAATTCCAGACAAGTGTATACTGCTATCTAATAGAATCTGTATTTGAACATGCCAAAGATACCTTGAAATCATACAGTCAAATCAAACTCATCATTTCAATATCCGCTTCCCAGACAAAATTCCAGTTCCTCCACCTGTGTTTCCAAGTGTAACGAATGGTCTCAGTATCATCTCATTTGTCCAAACTAAAAACCTAGATTTCTCTCTCTTCCTTACTCCCAATCGCCACAGTCAGTGAATCACCTAGACTAGCCAGTGCTCCCTCCCAAATCTCAGGAATCGATATACTTCTCTCCATCTCCACTCACACTACTCCATTCCGGTCACCATTACATCTCCCTGTGACTACTTGGGCGTAATCTGCTTTCAACACTGAGTAATTTGCTAAAGCACACATCTCATCTTGCACCTCCTGTTTAACATTATTTAGAGTGTCCTCCTATAAGCTCCTCAGTAAGAAAGACTCTCCATCCCTGGGCTCCGATCACATTCTCTGGTTCCAGCTCGCTACCCCAAACTTTACAGAAAATCAATATCTTTTGTCAGTCAGCCACTTGGGTGAGATCATCTGACCCTCTGTCCACTGGGTCCTAAATAGCAGAAACTAGGAATAATGAAGAGGGAGGTTCTTGGCCATGCCCCACAGGCTGGATCTTGGCCAGTGGCTGACCCCCTGTTTGCTTTCTGCTTCAGAGGAAAGGATAAGTCTCAGCCCAGAAGGCAGAGGAACTGTGTTCAGGTGTGAGAGAACTTCCACGGGAAGAGAAAGGCAAGACAATGGGAAGAGAAAAGGAACTCAGAGGCCCCATGCTGGAGGTGCAGGCCTCAAGGGAATCAACAGGCCCTTCCTCACTCTCTTCTTTGTACCACCTGACAGCCCCATAACCTGAAGGACCTGACCAAAGGTCTCCTGATGAGGGCAAGAGTATTACTGATCTGGGGCTGGGCACAGTGGCTCAAACCTGTAATCTCAGCACTTTGGGAGGCCGAGGTGGGCGGATCACAAGACCAGGAGTTCAAGACCAGCCTGGCCAGCACAGTGAAACCTGTCTCTACTAAAATACAAGAAATTAGCCGGGCGTGGTGGTGCACACCTGTAATCCCAGCTATTCCTTCTGAGTTCATTCAGAAGGAAATTTCCTTTGCTCAGGAGCACCATTTTTTGCTCTGACTTCCTTCAAGGCCTGTCAGAGGTAGTTTGTTTTTGGAATAGATACCATAGAGCTGAGGCAGGAAAATCACTTGAACCTAGGAGACAGGGGTTGCAGTGAACCGAAGTCGTGCCACTGCACTCTAGCCTGGGTGATAGAGCAAGACTCTGTCTCAGTAAATAAATAAACAAATAATAATAAAATAATATATATTACTGATCTGATATTTTCTCATAATAATGCACAGAATCTTTTTAATCAGCCAGCTTGGGTTTAGGGTAGGGATGAGAGAGCCCATGAGACAGACACCACTCCCTTCCCAGCTATCTGAATCAAAACAAGGACTTGAGATCTGAACCTGAGCTGGGACCATGGGGTTCAGTTTATCATTGAGTGTTTACTTTCCTGAATTCCTTTCTCCTCCACACCTCATACCCCAATTCCTCTTCTCTGAGCAGAGTTATCTCCTCTTTGTGGTGGAGGCTCAATTACCAGCAGAATCCCTGCAGAGACAGCAAGATGGTCTTTCCAGTGTTGAGTTAACCAGGAGGCTGAAAAAACACACGTTCTTGTCTCCTGCAAATCAGAGGCACCAAAACAATTGTTTTTAAAGAATTTGGTTGCTATTCCCAAGGAAAGACTTCAAACTAGTCATTGTAGGAAAAAAATGAGAATTTTACTGTACTTCCTAACACTTGCCTTATAGCTTCATAGTGCTTTAATTTTAAATTACATATGAGGGGACACAAGAGGCATTATAGAGCCTATTCTGCCCTATGGTGCCTATGCCGCTCTATGGAGCCTATTCCGAGACCAAACTACCTCTGACAGGCCTTGAAGGAAGTCAGAGCAACAAATGGTGCTCCTGAGCAAAGGTGATTGCCTTCTGAATGAACTCAGAAGGAACTAGACAGGCCTAGGGTCGTCAAGAGGACCTTAGATGTCACCTAACCCATCTCACTTTTTGCATTAAGTTTCCTTACTTATGGTTGGTAAGGTCAGGGGACTTGCCCAGGATCATACAGTTAGGCTAATGTCAAAGCCAAGTCTTAAAACCTGGTCTGACACTGGAATAATATTTTTTCAACAATAGCACATGTGGCTCAACAACAGTCCAGCGTTCCTTTCCTCACCTCTACTCCCAGATGGCAAACTTATCTCATGTTGGAATTTGCAAACTGCTTTTGAATAACTGGAAACCATGATCCTATCATCTTCAGCTTACAGATCAGGGTAGTGTTGTTTCCTCCTTGTTACAAGCTGCCAGGTTGGGGAGGGGGGTGATAGATGACTTCACCACAGACCACGCAGTGAGTCAGGGGCTGAGCCAACTCCCCAGCTCCCAGCTCCCTGATTTTTCTTTCTGTTTCTGAGTCAACTGAGCTGGTCAGCCTCCCACGCTGTAAACACCACACAGAGCAGGAAAACAATGAAGCTGCTTATTTAGAAAAGACCTGCTTCCCTGCTGAGTGTCACTACATGTCTCCTTTTACGCACTTGAACAGTCTGCTCCTGCGGTTGGCTACTAGGAAGAGAGGATAGAGGATGGCTGTGAAATGGCCCACTTACAGGATCTTGGTCCACATCTTTATTGACAAAATAAGCCCATCAAAGTTTCAGGTAGGAGCATAAGTGAGCAACAGAGCTGAAATGGAGGCCTTGGGCAAAGGTCCAAATCATTAGGACCATTTAGCCAAATGTGCCTTTATTAGATCATGCATTGTGACACAATCAGGAAATAAACATTACCTCTGCCCCAGAAAAAATATCTGCCATCTTCTCGGACAAAATCAAATCTCAAGGTTACAAGGTAGACACGAAGGAGGGAAAAATTCACCTCCCCTTACTCTTCTCCTTAGGCAGTGCTATTTATTTATTTACTTATTTTTCTGCAATAGAGTCTCATTCTGTTGCCCAGGCTGGAGTGCAGTGGCGCAATCTCGGCTCACTGCAAATTCTGCCTCTCAGGTTCAAGGGATTCTCCTGCTTCAGCGTCCCGAATAGCTGGGATTACAGGTGTGTGCCACCATGTCCAGCTAATTTTTGTATTTTTAGTAGAAATGGGGTTTTGCCATGTTGGCCAGGCTGGTCTTAAACTCCTGGCCTCAAGCGATCCACACACCTCAGACTCCCAAAGTGCTAGGATTACAGTTGTGAGCCACTACACCGGACCAGGCAGTGCTTTTTAAACTGCAGTGAGCATGTCTTCAAAATGCAGAGATTTAGGCCTCACTTCCAGAAGGAGGCAGGTCTAGGGGAGGGCGGGAGGCCTGGGCATCTGCATTTCTAACAAGCACTCTAGGACCATACTGCTCCATCTCTACTGCTGCCACCGGGTGGCATCTAAAGGATGCTGCTTTTATTGAGGTGTCTCCCCTTCCAAACAAGGCTGAAACATTTGCAGAAGACTATGCTAAAGGCCTTGTAATGAAAATAAAAAGTAAATAAGCAGAGAATAGCTCACAACTAAATAATCTGGTTTACTAGAGATAGTTTTCCCACCTTTAGTGTGGAGTGCCCTGCAGGGAGTCTTCCCAGATGGACTCCAGCCTGTCTATGCAAGAGAACATTTTTTTTTTTTTGAGACAGAGTTTCACCCTGTTGCCTAGGCTGGAGTACAATGGTGTGATCGCCGCTCACTCTAACCGCCGCCTTGTGGGTTCAAGCAATTCTCCTGCCTCAGCCTCCCAAGTAGCTGGGATTACAGGCATGCACCACCACACCCAGCTAATTTTTTAATATTTTTAGGAGAAATGGGGTTTTACCATGTTAGCCAGGCTGGTCTCAAAACCCTGACCTCAGGTGATCTGCCCGCTTCAGCCTCCCAAAGTGCTGGGATTACAGGCGTGAGCCACCAAGCCTGGCCACAAGAGGACATTTTTTACCACGGAGGTGGACATGCTCTCACGTATATAGAGACACCTTGAAATCCAGACCTAGGAGAGAAAAGCTTAGCAGGACCCTAGAATTCCCTCCCTGGGCTGCCAAGCAGCTCACCTTCTGATTTTCACTGTCCTGTCTGTGGTCTTTTTTTGTTATTGGTTTTTTTTTGTAGTTTTGGTTTTTTTTTGAGATGGAGCTTTGCTCTTGTCACCCAGGCTGGAGTGCAATGGCGCGATCTGGGCTCACTGCAAACTCTGCCTACTGGGTTCAAGTCATTCTTCTGCCTCAACTGCCTAAGTAGATGGGATCACACATATGTGCCACCACACCCAGCTAATTTTGTATTTTTAGCAGAGACGGAGTTTCATCATTTGGTCAGGCTAGTCTCGCACTCCTGACCTCAGGTGATCCACCTGCCTTGGCCTCCCAAAGTGCTGGAATTACAGGCCTGAGCCACCATGCCCAGCCCCTGTCTGTGAAACTACTCATCTCTTTCCTCAGCAACTGATTCTGGAAAAATCTAAATTGGTCAGGTAGAAAGATACAGTCCCCTAAATGCTCATGGTTTTACCTAATCCAGTACCGTATCTGGATAAACCTCAATTCCAGAAAGTCAAAATAGGAGGGAACTTGGGAGGGCTGGTGGTAGCTGGCATCGGTTCCTCTCAATTCATTCCCAACTAGTCTTGGTGATTTGAGAGGCAGCAGCTTGTAAACTAGGCCAGGTTTGATATTTCAGTTTAGGATGTGTTCATTCGACCAGTATTTTTTGGAGCACCTGGTACGTGCTAGGGCCCAGGCTAGGCATTATAAGTACCATAAAACAATGAACAACACAGACTGCCACCCTTGTCTTCCCGCCTCCCCCAAATCTGCCTCCCTCTGAGAGTGAAGCCTAAATCTCTGCATTTTGAGGATGTGCTCACTATAGTTTGAGAAGCCTTTATAGCTCTGCAGAGAAGACAACTAAAACAAATCAATATCTCATTGGATGGTCAGCAGGCCACGTCTGGGCCTACGTAACATGTTAAACATTTCCGATAAAAATCTAGATTTCTAATGTCTCTTTAAAAATAAGAAAAGATGGCAAAAGTAGGCTTGTAGTCCCAAATGGCAACAGTTGCCTGAAGCTGAGATAATGACTGTCTATTTAGAGAAGGATGCGCTCTACGATTTGTTACTCTCCACGACTTTGAATTGTCGCACGTCGAGTCAGTTTGACCTCTCTGATTTATCAGTTCTGCACCTGAACATTTTTGAGTTGAAGACTTTTATGTAGAATCACACAGAAGAGGGCCTAACTAGTCTGGAGGTGGGAAGGATGAATGGGGATTTCCAGGCGATGAGGG
Organism: Cacajao melanocephalus; assembly: GCA_963573385.1. Taxonomy (NCBI): domain Eukaryota; kingdom Metazoa; phylum Chordata; class Mammalia; order Primates; family Pitheciidae; genus Cacajao; species Cacajao melanocephalus. Next base: position 63,243 of record CAUYLG010019142.1, on the reverse strand, counting down.
GCAGGGAAGGGAGGTTGGGAATGTGAGGCAGCGGAAACAGCAGGTGAAAAGGCTCAGGGATGAGTCTGAGTGCAAGGAGACAGGTGTGTTTAAGGAAGGTAAAATGTTGCTCACAGCTGGAGCTCTAAGAGGTAAGAGATGGAGCTGGAAAGGTAGGCAAGGAATAAGTCATATTTAAAACGTTGGGCTTTGGATGGCTGTAGTGCCTCGTGCCTGTAATCCCAGCGCTTTGAGAGGTCGAGGAGGGCAAATCACCTGAGATCAGTAGTTTGAGACCAGCCTGGCCAATATGATGAAACCCCATCTCTACTAAAAATACAAAAAAAGTATCCGGGCATGGTGGGGCGCACCTGTAGTCCCAGCTACTCAGGAGGCTGAGGCAAGAGAATCCCTTGAACCCGGGAGACGGAGGTTGCAGTGAGCCGAGATGGCGCCACTGCACTCCAACCTGGGTGGCAGAGCGAGATTCTATCTCAGAAAAAGAAAAATAAAGTTGGACTTTACCCACGTTACTCAGAGCAAGACACTGAAAGGGTTCAGCTGGGATAATGACTCTCATCTGACTGGTATTGGAAGGCTCCTCAGGCTGCTGTGTGGATTGGATTGGAGGAGGCAAGCCTGACTTGGGAGCAGATATTTTAGGGCATTCATGAGCAGCCCCACTTACAGAGGCCATTCAGGAATGCTGAAGGATTGTGCCGCATATTTTCTTCCTGTGAGGCCCTACACCAAGATTATAGCAGAATCCTGGACACAGAGCAGGTGCTCGAGGAAGGGTTCTGCCTCAGCTCTCAGGCAGAAACAATGGCAGAAAGTCTCAGTCCAGTGGTCATCTGTCTTTGCACAAAGAGGATGCTCAGGACTTGCATAGAAATGTTACGTTTTCTTCTTGACACTATTGGAGGGGTAAAGTTTTAAAATGAAGCCATTCTAAAGCTCTTGACCTTCTTTGCCAGCTTTTCAACTCATCTTTGATTTGGGTGAAAGCCATGTCTGTCTCAGGCATGACATTCCTGAGAGAGACAGCTTCCAAGTCGTCTTCGGACATCCATTAAGCTTAAGGAAAAGGCATAAAAATATCGCAGGCTAATGAGAGGCGAAAGGGGCATACACACGTGTGCAAATAAAGCAGAAAATGATAAAAACGTCTAGAATAAGGGCAGATTTTCTATATCTGGTAGTGGAGAGGTAACTATTTCCAAAGAAACTTTTTGTTTTTCAGCCTGCTACAACAGATTGGTCTGGAGGTGTAGATCCATTAAAGTCAAATTGATTTAGAGAGAGAAGATACTGTTCATGTCAAAACTATAGTTACCTCAACCCCCACCTCCACCAAAGTCTCAAATCTCAGCGTGGGAGAAACCCATTATAATTCCACTTTATAGTGCTAGAATGGTCTGCTTAGATTTCATCTGCTGGAATATTTACTTTGGATAAAATGCAAGTTCTCTGTGGCAGGCTGGGGGAATTACAATAGATGAAACAAGAAGAGAATTTTAAAGATGAGCCCAAACCCCAAGTGGGATGCTTCATATTCAATTAATTGACTCTTCCCACACCCACACTCCCCCTTGTTTAACCTTGGGTCATTGGTTTTTTATTCTAGGATCTCAATGCTGTTTTCAAGCAGATGTTTTTCTGCTCAAATTATTGCAGACATAAAAGAGTTGCAGCTAGTTAAATTAAAACATCCACCTGCCTATCAGGAGTGAGTGGTGAGGGTTGCAGACCATAGGACAAGCTCGCAGATGCTTTGACCTGTGTGCAACGGGCTAGTATCCTTCAAGGATTCCTACCCATCCAAAGGCTCACAGTGTCTGAAAGGCCATCTCCCTTGGTCATTCACACCCACGTAATAGTAGTTCTTTCTCATTTACCACAAGAGGAAAGAAATTAGTCTTCCCAGAAGCATCTGGTGGTCTGCAAATCAAGGAGTGCCCAGGTTGGTTCTGATGTTTATTCTTTTAGCTGAAGACCACTGATCATAGCCCTAATACTCCAGCACCCAACTTGTTTGCTTGAAACCAATAGAGTGAATCCTGAAAACATCAGTAAAGCTCCCAGAGAAACCCCTACCCTAATTTTCATTCAACAAATACTTAGGGAGCTTCTGCTATGTTGTGGAGGATGGCTGTTCTGGGGACCAGCAAATCTCTATTTACACAGAGCTTGCCTTTTAGCATGAGGAAAACAGACAATAAACAGATAACAATATAAGTAGTACTACTTATTGTGCAGTGATAAGTGCTAGAAAAGAAGAATAAAGGGTAAGAATAAAGATAAGGGGTAAGAGGTAGTCAGGAAAGGCCTCTCTGGCAAGCTGACCTTGAGCAGAGGAAAACAGGATCAAGAGATTAAGCCAGAATCTGCTGGAAGAGCATTCTGGGGATAAGGAATGGCAAGGACAAATGCCCTGAGAGAAGAGAGAATGTGACTCCTGTCATCCTATGATACAGTCTGTGGGACACAGACTTCCACTGGCAAAACAGAAAATGAAAAAAATATCTTTTTCTTTTCTCTTCTCTTCCTTCATTTTCCTTATCTATTTTCACATCTTCCCTCCCCCATTTCTTCCTTCCTTTCTCCCTGGTCCAAATCTTTGTTTACTGAATCAGCCTCTCCAATTACTTTGCTCTGGGATATGAGCATTAAAGATGATAAACTTCAAATGCTTTTGTGGCAAGACAAGTTTCCCTTTTCTGGTGACCACCGAGAATAAGAATTAGGAAGAAAGCTCTAAGGATGAGGGAGAAACAGACATTCGTTGATCATAGTAAGGTTTGTAGCTGTTCTAGTAGGAAATGTTTTTGTAGGGATTCTGTCCTAGGTCAGGATTTGAAGAAGCGTGCCCCCACTTCCTAGTCCCTGTGGAGCAGAGGATGGCTGACGCGCTGTACTAAGTGGAAAGCTTGTCATGAAATGACCTAGAAGGGCTGAAGGACTATGTGTATGTGTGAGTGTGTGTGTGTGTGTGTGTGTGTGTGTGTAGTAGTAGTAGTGGAAAGAGGTTGATGCAAGGAAGATAGTGTAGGAAAAATGAGCTCTGCTGACTGAGGGCTTAACCGCAAGGTGCCCCTTAAGAGTCTAGGTTTAAGAGCACCTGTCTGTGGATGGATCTGAGAACAAGATACGTGAATTAAAAATCCATCTCTGAACCTCAACCACCACCCCCCCACTTTACACTAAGCCCCATACCAATTCCTTGTTGACTTCAGTATTATATAAGTAGGAATATATCCCTTGAGCCCAAAGAATTGAATTCAGAATTTTAGAATTCTGAGTATTCACTTGACCCGCTATAACCGTTCTTGTGACTTATAGTACCACCCTTTTATTCAGTGTTTAGGAACATAGTACATGGGTTGCATCTTTTAAAAATGCTTTAGTTTACATAAGCAAGTCAACCCTTAAACTGGTACCCTTGTTTTCCCAGAATAGAGTATGATGAGAGCTTCTTGTTATTTTTCTACTCTCTCAGCTTTTTTCTATCCTTTTTTACCTGCAAAGTTTTTCATTAAAACGCATTTATAACTCCCTCAGCATTTGTTAGTTAAGTATGTAGCATCATTGTCCCTCCTTAATGCCAGCCTAAAAAATAATTCTTCATTTGAAAGAATGGTGTAATTCTGAGTTTAAGGGCATCAACTGAGTTTTATTCTATATCTTTACAATCTAACTGCCTAGTCCTATTTTACCTATTAGTCTCTTAGCCATCAGCTTACACAAACACAAAAATCACTGTAGAATTTTTTTGGTATTCATTCAAGCATTGGCAGATACCATGGATTATTATTAGGGACACTTATGTGGTCCATTCATCTAGGGTCTTTCCTACAGTGTATAAACTGATTAACACAGAGAATTATCAGGCCAAGCCTTGGGAAATCCTTTGTTAATCCTGTATATATGGTGTCCCTGTATTGCCAGATAAGATAGAATTATTACATGTTGAATGTCAGGATGTTCCATCTAACTTGGGCATATTTAGATTGCTCACAATTTCCCTTGTTTGCGGTCTTTCAGTGAAAGACCTAACTCTTACCTGAAATAATTCTTATCTACATGAGCATTGATTATTACCTTTCAGTCTTATCTTTTAAAAAAAAAAAAAAAGACAAAGTCTCGCTCTGTCAACCAGGCTGGAGTGTAGTGGCATGATCTCAGCTCACTGAAACCTCTGCCTCCTGGGTTCAAGTGATTCTCCTGCCTCAGCTTCCCGAGTAGCTGGGACTACAAGCATGAGCCACCACACCCAGCTAATTTTTGTATTTTTAGTACAGCCCAAGTTTCACCATGTTGGCCATGCTGGTCTCAAACTCCTGACCTCAAGTGATATGCCTGCCTCAGCCTTTCAAAGTGCTGGTATTATAGGCGTGAGCCACCGCACCTGGCCCAGTCTTATTTCTACTAAGTTAAATTAACACTGTTCTGACCATCTTATTTTCTAACTAGTTATTCACCTCGAATACCTCCTTCCTGGGCCCTTTACATTGAATTCAGTTTGCAGTGATGCATAGCCTACAATTAGCTTATGATTATTTGCCCTATATAACAGGATGCAGGTCAATTGATCACATAGTCAACTATGTGCCAAGAACCTCAGAGACAAGTGGACATTTAGTTGGTCAATTTATTGTGCCTAACCCAGAGCTCTAATGGCCAAAGTGGTTTCAAAGAATGCTTTTGTATTTGTGTGAGGGGGTGTGACTGCTCCTATAGTGGGAATAGCCTCTTCCCTGGGATACATGTAAGAACCGCAGGATGGCTTTCCCTTTCAAATTACACATCCCTTTACTACTACCCATCTGCCATGGCAGACCCTGGCTACATCCACACCCATTCGGAATTGCTTTGTATAATGACTATAGTATAGACAGGAACCTATTACATATTTAAAGCAACGAGGGTTCAACAAGAGGTTGGAAGTCTTGCGCTTAAGATACGAGCCCAGAATACAGATTAAGGAAACAGGTTGATTTCATGCTTACTCCCAAGGAATTCCAATGGGTTCTACTGAACTACTCTTTCTTGAGGCTCCACCAAGTGAATTAAAGCCCATCAAGTTCAAACTAGCTAGTTGCCTAGAAGAATCCCCAGATATAAAGCTCATATGAAGATATGAAGTTCAGCTGTGCTCAGAAAAGATCTTTCAAGAACACTCTAGCCCCAATTTTGCAAGAACACTCTAGATTGCAAATCCAATCTAACCCTTTATGAACAACGATAAGATAAGAGATAGAGTATGCAACTGTCCTGATGTGCCCAGGACTGAGGGGGTTCCTGGGATGCATGACTTTCAGTACCAAATTTGGGAAAATTCTGGGCAAATCAAGATGAATTAATCACCCTATCCAAGACTGTAATTACATAAATGGTAAGCTTTGGTGCTACCCTTCCATTCCCAGTGCCATAACAGCTACAGAGAGATGGCATTACTTGGCTGTGGATAAAGAGAGCCATGGTACTTGTGTGTAAACCATATATATTCTGATGCTTATTTAATTAAAAAAAACAAATTTAAGATATCTTCTGAAAATACTTGGAACACAATCAGTGACATTCCAAAATTAGCTTTAAGTGATATAAAATTTTATGTAATTATGACAACCATCTCTAAAATAAGTGATTAAGTGCTTCAACCACAAAAACAAGTGGTCTGAAAACAAATCTCTCAGGAATTATAAATATCCTCTAAGATATTTGCCCAATTACAAGCTCTTTGAGTTTTGTTTTTACATTTTTTGCCAACAAAGGTTGCTTAGCAACAGTCAGCCATCTCTTCTCTCATCAGTTTCTCTTTTTTGCTCTCCCACCTTTGCTACTGAATACTAAAGGGAAGGGAAGCCACTGCTCTGTGATGACCTCCTCTTCTCGGTTTATAAACATAAAAATGAGAGTGTCTAAGTATAACAGTTCCTAATGTTTGTACTAAGGTTTGTACAGTCTAAAGGATGTGTTCCTGAAAGAAGCTGCATCTGATGGTGCCTTAATTCATTAAAACCCATATAAGAGTAATAATTTAATCTTGGGCAAAGTAGCCTTGGGCATCAGTTTTATTCTCCTTATTTTACCAACTTGGAGACTACACAGTTTGCTTGAGTTCTCATGTCTGGCAGGTGGAAGAATCAAATTTAAACCAAGATCTGATTTTAAGGTATTTTCAGTTCACCAGAGAGGGCATTGAAACTGAGACTTTGTAATGACAACAAAGAGGGTAAATAAAACTGACCAAACTCACTCAATAAAATGAAAACTAAATATACTTTACTATGGTATTATTTAACCATGTTTGTATGTGTATAGAAGTTTGATGCACAAAGGTAAAAGATGAAATATACAATGATAGCCCTTCCAGAATGGGTGTATTTACATCAATGTATCTATATGTCTACATCCATATCCATACTCATACCCATACCCATATCCATACCTATTATGTATATGTACATTAAAAAAAATAATAAACAGCATAGAGTCTGATCATAACTTTCAACCCTTCAATTCTTAACTAGAAATTGTTGAAACCCTTAGCTAAGGATGCCAAGGGATGTCTCTTTTTCCATTATTGTAAATTTATAGGTGCTTTCAATTTCTGAAGGCATTTACCACCCTCACCATCTGTATTTGAAACGGCTTCTTTCTTATAGCAGAGATTTCAATACTATTTTAGAGAATTCACAAATCTCTTGGCGACAATGATTTTTAAAGTTCATTCTTTAAGTCTTCATTGCATGCTAGAATTTAAGAAGATTTATTCTTCTTTAATACATTCTGCAAAATGCCAGCTGAAGTTGCTTATTATCTGGAAGATGTCTTGTCTCTATTTAAATGGCAGAGCATTTCTCTGCCCTGTCTTTTTGAGCTTTTAATTCTATGTTCTGGGTTGCTGTAGGTGGTGGTAGGGAGAGTTTTATAAACTTACGGCTTTTGAGCTAAGAGACAAATTCCAGGCTAATCTGCATTTTTAAAATGTCTCTCCAGCGTATTAGTGCCTGGGTTTTATGACATTTCCTGTTTCACCCCACTGAATATTCCTCCTGCATGCAGAGACACAGGATTTCACAGCTTATACATTTCACAGTCATTATTATATAGTTATCACTATGATAAAAATAGCTAAAATAAAATTCCCAAAATGTCAAGATCCAACCTCAAATACAGAAAGTTAGTCTCTGCTATTATTGCAGTCTTGCCTTTGTTGTTTTATTTTGTTCTGCTGTGTTTTCTTTGTTAATAGATGTTAACTAGTTCTCGTTTGTCTATCTTCCAGTGCTAGGCTATGGGGAGACTTGTAGATTTTTAAAAATCAACCTAAGCGTATAATGAAGTGGCAGTTACAGTTTTTGAGTGACCAAAGGTCCACAGAGAAGTCCTTTGGAGGCCGTCTCATTTCATTGGTGGTGATCTAACAATTTCCTAGGCAAGCTTCATAAGGGCCTGCTGTATTCACTTGCATATCGCCAGCGACCAGTGAAGCATTTGACAAACAGTAGGTACCAAATGAAGAGAAGAAAAATAGAAACAAATGACAAATTCCAAAAAGCTGTCAAATATCACAAGCATAGGCTATAAACTCAGGAATTCTAATAAGTTCAATTTCATGTAATTTCCATCATAAGAAAAAAAGTGTATGGCGTATTTAAAATTGTACATACTGTATTATCAAATATATTCCTGATAGAAGAGAGCTTCTGGTTTGACCACGTGTTGATAAAAATAGATTCCTTCACTTATAATTTTACACATCTGATATTTGAAAAGAATAAATACACTCCTATTTGTTCAGAGGTGAGCATGTTACCCAAAGACTGAGGACAGGGTGGTGCTGGGGCAGGGGGCATCCCAGGCTTTTTTTGGGGATTAATATATGGAAGGTGGGAGAGTCAATTTGTCCTTCTGCTGGGGTTGCTAAGCTGGAATGATATCATGAGCCAGCAATGTGAGGGCAAATAAGGCCACAGAGACAGAAACAACTAAGAGGGGACAGAGACAGATCACACCACCACTGAAGCCCTTGAACTGAGCCATGCTTAAATGAAGCTACCTTCCTGCCTTCTCACGTTCTGTGAGTCAACAAACTTCCCCTTTTTTTCTGTCATTTGAAGCCAATTTCAGTCATTTGAAGCTAAGAGTCCTAACTACTATACAAGATGATAGCTATTTGCATTGTCTTACTAGTCTAAGTCTTACGTAAATTCATATTGCTAAGAAAAAATAATTTAGGCTCATATGGATGTCTTCTCTATTGGATGTCTGGAAAATGAACATCTCCTATACCTCTGTCATCTCCTTTCTTTGCTTATTTTAATCAGAGGGCACTGTGCTCTCAGTAATAAGATAGTAATGGCGTACACTTGCACAGTAATTTAAAGTTTCAAAGTAATTTTACATGTATTGTCTTATCCTCACAGAAGACAAGCACTTTCATCAAAGGTTTTCAAATGAAGAAACTAAGGTTCAGAGAAATTAAGTGAATTGCCTAAGGCTATATAGCTTGCATGGGACAGAGCCCGGATTAAAGTTTGTGCCGGCGCTTCCTAATCCAGTAACCTTTCTGCGACATACCATACCTTCCTGAACGCACCTGCAGATACAGGACCTTCTATGCCCACTAGAAGCTACAGTTCAGGCCAGAAGACATACACCTCTGGGTCAGGTACACTCCTGGCCAATGGCCATTTCTTCTTTTGTTTTGTTCACTTAACTTTCTGGGTTATTGATCTCTACAACTCTATCTGCTATCTTCTCTTACCCCCTTGCCGAGACCCCAAACTCCCAAAACCTTTCCCATAGCCTAACTTCTAAGAACCACAAACTCAACAGTCTTCGTCTCACTAGCTGAATGTCAAACCTCTGTTAAATTTTTAACCACCAGGATTTTCAGACATGATTTCTACTCCCTTATTTCTGAACATCCCCTGCCTACCATATGTGTTCTTGAATCTTACTCATATGACTTCAATCCTTGTCATTATTGCTCTCATACTCTGATTCTATTCTTTTCTTATACATTCTGCCCTGTATTTATTTCTAGAGTGGAAGCAAAGAATTGGCCAGACAGCCACCATTATGCCTGTTCACACTGTCGTGTGTCCTGAACAGACCAATAACGAGTTCCAAAATTGAATTCATAATAGGCTGTCAACCAAAAAAAAAAACCCAGGACTGGACGGGTCCACAGTCAAATTCTACCAGATGTATAAAAAAAAGCTGGTACCATTTCTACTGAAACTATTCCCAAAAATTGAGGAGGAGGGACTCCTCCCCAACTCATTCTATTAGGCCAGCATCATCCTGACACCAAAACATGGCAGACACCACACACACACACACACACACACACACACACACAAACTTCAGGCCAATAGCCTTGATGAACACAGATACAAAAATCCTCAACAAAATACTAGCAAACCAAATCCAGGGGCATATCAAAAAACAAATCCCCTATGACCAAGTAGAATTTTATCCCTGGAATCAAGGTTGGTTCAACATACACAAGTTAATAAATGTGATTCATCACATAAACAGAACACAAAAACCATATGATTATCCCAATAGAGGCAAAAAAAGGCTTTCAATAAAATTCAGCATACCTTCATGTAAAAAACCCTCAACAAACTAGGCAATGAAGGAACATTCTTCAAATTAATAAAAGCCACATATGACAAACTCACAACCAACATCATACTAAATGGGCAAAAGTTGTAAGCCACACCCTTGAAAACTGTCACAAGACAAGGATGCCCTCTCTCACCACTCCTATTCGACATAGCACTTGAGGTTCTGGACAAAGAAATCAGGCAAGAGAAAGAAATAAAAGGCATCTAAATAGGCAGAGAGGAAGTCAAACTATTCCTGTTTTCAGACAACATGATTCTATATCTAGAAAACCCCTAATCTCAGCCCAAAAGCTCCTTGATCTGATAAGTAACTTCAGCAAAGTTTCAAGATGTGAAATCAATGCACAAAAATCAGTAGCATTTCTACATATTAACAACATCCAAGCTGAGAGCCAAATCAAGAATGCAATTGCATTCACAATAGCCACCAAAAGAATAAAATACCTAGGAATACAACTAACCAGGAAGATGAACAGTTACTATAATGAGAATTACCAAACACTTTTCAAAGAAATCAGAGGCAACACAAACAAATGGAAAAACATTCCATGCTCATAGAAAAAATTAATATTTTGGACATAGGGCTCAAAGCAATTTACAGAGTCAGTGCTATTCCTATCAAACTACTAATGACATTCTTCAAAGAACTAGAAAAAACTATTTTAAAATTCATCTGGAACCAAAATAGAGCCCAAATAGCCAAGACAATCCTAAGTCAAAATAACAGAGCTGGAGACATCACATTACCCAATTTCAAACTATACTACAAGGCTACAGTAACCAAAACAGCATGGTAATGGTACAAAAACAAACACATAGACCAAGGAATCAGAATACAGAGTCCAGAAATAATGCCACACACCTAGAAGCATGTACTTCTTGTTATGTGCGTGTTTGGAATGCAAAATCTATCTGAGCTTTGGCAACCTATTTGAGGATTTTGAGATGAGGCTTTTTAGGGATGGATTATCAAGAAATGGCACAAAGTTTCAGAGATACTGTTTTAATGGCAAATAAAAACTCTAGAAAATTCCTAAATGGCAGTCTGAATGCAGTAGCCTTTCTCTTTACAGCATTAGAGAATAAGGACAAGCCTGGCATGGACTGGCCGAGGTACCCAAAGTGGCTGCTCTGTGGGGGGACATATCACTATCATCAGTCAAGGGATCCTCCCAATGCTACTTTCCAACTGAGGGATCCCTGCAAGCATTAGCCAAAAATAATGCCTTCATGAATAAAGGGTTTAGCATTGCTTGGAATCTAAAGAACAAGGTCCTGTGGGTTCAGCCAGGGGCCTTATGGAATAGATGGAAAGCTGAAAGCAATCTAGCAGATATTTAGATATTATTTCAGAAGGACCTTGTGAATTATGGCTCAGAGCCCATGAGAGTAAACATTATAAATGTTTTTTTAAAGCTTCATAGCTTCTTCATAGTTTTTCTTAACACCCTTTGTTTCTTACAAGCTCCTAAACACAAGGATGTTATAATAAAACAAGCTGTGCATTTGAAGGACGGATACAAAGCCAAGCATCCTGAGGGGTTTAGGAAACCCAAAGCCAGGAATACCACAGGGCAGAGTGGAGGATGGCAGCTTCAAAACTCCTAAAGAGAAGAGATATAGGCAGCCTGTTCCTGAGGCATGGGTCTAGGACTTAGTAATAGAAAAACCTGAGGAGTTCTCCAGTGTAGGTGGCAATATTTGTTGTTTCCTGATAAATCATACCCAATATCCTTTTTCCATACTGAGAGAATCATATTCTGTTTCATGAAGTCCCAGGGAAAGGTATTGATGAGACTAAGCTAATCAGAATGGTCTCATTTCCCTTGTCACTGATTAACTTACTGTTGTGCTTATCCTGGCCAATGAGATGTTTGTGTGTGGAATTTTACTAAAGAGCATCTGGGAAAGTTTTTCTTTTAGCTCTTAAAAAGATGCATGCAAAAAAAAACCACACCTTCCTATTTTACAGAGTGTTGCATCTTCATGTGGTCTGGTCCTGTAGTGAACATCTTAGAAACATGAAGAAAGTTAATGTGAAGAATATGCCAGAATAGCAGAGTAGAAAAGTGTAAGGAAGCTAGGTCCCCGATGACATTACTGATTTGACATATGTGCAATTGGAATCCCAAAATTAAAGAAAGGAGCAAAAATGTATTAGTAGAAACAATAGACTGTTTTTTCCCCTAAATTTGGTAAAAAGCATAAATTTACAGATTCAAAAAGCTCAATGAATCCAAGCAGGATTGTTGCAAAATATACTGTATTTAAGTACATCAAAGTCAAAATGTAGAAAGCAAAGGTAAGGAGAATTATCTTGAAAGCGACCAGAGAAAGCAACTCATTATGCTTAGAGAAACAATGATATGAATTACCATTGATTTCTCACTGGACACAGTGGAGCCCAGAAGACAGTAGAATGTCTTTAAAAGCATGTCAGAATGGAACTGTAAACCTAGAATTCTATCTATCTATCTATCTATCTATCTATCTATCTATCTATCTATCCATCTATCTATCGATCTATCTAGAACCAAGCATGGTGGCTCATACCTGTAATCCCAGCACTTTAGGAGGCCAAGGTGGGAGGATTGCTTGAGCCCAGGAGTTCCAGACCAGCCTGGGTAACATAGGAAGGCCCTGTCTGTAAAAAAAAAAATTTTTTTTAATAGCCAGAAGTGGTGGTATCCACCTGTAGTCCCAGCTACTCAGGAGGCTGAAGTGGGAAAATCATTTGAGCCTGGGAGGCTGAGGTCGCAGTGAGCCATGATCAGGACACTACTCCAGCCTGGGCAACAGAGTGAGACCCTGAGTGAGCAAGCAAGCAAGCATGAAAGAAAGAAAGAAAAAAGAAAGAAGGAAGGAAATAAGGAAAAAGAAAGAAAAAAAGAAAGAAAGATCTTTTAGGAATGACGAAGGTAGAATTTTTAATGATAGATGAGTACAAAGAGAATTAGTTGCCAGTATACCTGTAACACAAAAAATTCTAAAGGAAATTTTTTTCCCCACCGTCAGTAGTTTAAGGAGGAAATTCTATATACCAAAAGAAAATTATGCAATATAGAAGAACCTCAGATATTCAGAAAGGAGAACACTTTCAAACTAATTTTGTGAGCTCAGCATAATGTTAATTAACACCTGAAAAAGAAATCACACACACACACACAAATACAAGCAAAATAAAATCACTTGTTCATGGCAAAAAATTCTTAACAAAATTTAGCAAAGAGAATCTAGTGATATATAAAAGGATGATACATTATGACAAAGTTGGCTTTATAGGAAATCAAGTCTGGTTAAACACTCAAAAGTCAAGCAACAAATTTGGTGTATTAACAGGAGAAAGGAAAACACAGTCATCTAAATAGACACAGAGAAAACATTTGACAGAATTTACCACTCATTCACAATTGTCTTAAAACCTAGCAAATAAGGAGTAGACACCTTTCAATCTAATAAAGAGCATCGAAGAAAAACCTACAACTAATACCATATTCAATGATGAGATAGTGTACCTTTTCCCTTTAAAACCAGGAAAAAGCATGTATATTCATACCACTCTGTTCCATACTGTCCTGGAAATTCTGGGCAATGCAATTAAAATAAGCAAAAGAATTAGAAGGCATAGAAACTGTAACAGAATAAAGACAGTTATCTTTATTCACAGATAACATGACTGCTATGTAGAAAATAGGATCTACAGAACAATTAATAGAACTAACAAGTTAATTTAGCCATATCACAGGATACAAAATCAACATACAAAAATAAATTGTATTTCTATAAAACAATGACAAACAATTTGAAAACAAAATTTAAAACAATACTATTTACAATAATGTAGAAACATAAATATAATATTTGGAAATAAATATAACAAAACATGGACATAATCTTTACACTAAAAACTCAAGCCACTGATGTGAGAAATTAAAGATTTAATCAAATGGGAAAATGCCAGGTTTGTGGATTATAAGACTCAATATTTTGAGATGTTACTCATCCCTAAATTGATTTATGAATTCATGCATCTTGAATCATAATTCCACCAGGATTTTTGGTAGAAATAAATAAACTGATTAAGTTTGTATGGAAGTACAAAGAATACCAAAGCCAAATGGAGTAAGAGAATGAAGTTGGAGGACTCACACTACTTGACTTCAAGACTTACTATATACCACAGTAATCAAAAGTTCGTTACTTGTGTAAGTAAGGAAAGACAACTAGATAAATGGAGCAGAGTAAAGAATCCAAAAGTAAAAGCACAATTATATAGTCATTGGATTTTCAACAAAGCCACAAATATTATCCAATGGGAAAAGGAAAATCTTTTCAACAAATGATTATTGAATAACTAAATATGCATATGGAAAGGAAATTCAGCTTCTACCTCACTCTATTCACAGAAAAATAATTCAAGGTGGATCATTTCCCTAAACATCAAAACTAAACTATAAAACTTCTAAAAGGACACAGAAAGCAAAAAATCATAAAACAAAAAGTTGAAAACTTTTGCTTACCAAAAGATATTATTAATAAAATGAATAGACAAATCATAGACTGAAAGAGAATATTAGCAAAATATACCAAAAAGAAGACTATTATCCAGAATATAAAAAGAACTCATACAATTCAGAAATAAAATGACAACACAGTAAAAAAATTAAGGATTAGTATATAGGCATTTTAGGATGGAGTAGGGGTGGGGGGGACACGATGGCATTATGTACTAATCCCTAATTTTTTACTGGGTTGTTTGTCAATGGGCAAAAGATTTGAAAAAAAAAAATTGCAGAAGAAAAATATGCAAATCAATAGGGCTGAAAGTCACCAATCATCATGGAAATGCAGATTAAAGCCACAATAAAACATCACTAATATTCACTAGAATGTCTAAAACAGACAGTTGCAAATGTTGGCAAGGATGTGGCATAACATAACCAGAACTCTCACACATTGTTGATGAGAATATAAAATTTTACAATCCCTTTGGGGGGAAGTTTGGGCAATTTTTTAAAAAGTTAAACATATATCTTCTCTATGATTAGCAATTAATTCCACTCTTGACTCTGTACCTGTGGTAGGCAGAATATTGCCACCATGTGCCCCCTTCACCCCCAACTCCATCCCAAGATGCCTATGTACTAATCCCTAAGACGTCTGCTGAATGGCAAAGGGGAGTTAAGGTTGCTAATTAGCTGACCTTAAATTAGGGAGATTATCCTGGATTATCTGGGTGGGCCCAATGTAATCACAAGGTCCTTAAAAGTGGTAGAGGGAGGCAAAAGTATAGGGTATGATGGCAATGCAATTACAGAATAAACATCAGAGAAATCCAGTGTTGCTGGCTTTGAAGATGGAGAAAGGAGGCCACTAGCTAAGGGTGTGGGCAGCCTCTGGAAGCTGGGAAAGACAAGGGAATGGATTCTCCCCCAGAGCCTCCAGAAAGGAGCACAACACCTTGGTCTTAGCCCAGTGAGAGCCCTGTTGAATTTCTACAGAAATAGAAACTGCAGATCTGCAAGTTAATACATTTGTATGATTTAAACTGCTAAGATTTTGGTAATTTGTTGCACCAGCAATAGAAAGCTAATACAGTATCAAAGAGAAGGCTGAGCATGGTGGCTCACACACGTAATCCCAGCACTTTGGGAGGCTGAGGCAGGCGGATCAGCTCCCAACCTGAGGTTGAGAGTTTGAGACCAGCCTGATCAACATGGAGAAACCCCGTCTCCACTAAAAATACAAAATTAGCCAGGCATGGTGGTACATGCCTGTAATCCCAACTACTCTGGAGGCTGAGGCAGGAGAATCGCTTGAACCCGGAAGACAGAGGTTGTGGTGAGCCGAGATCACACCATTGCACTCCAGCCTGGGCAAAAAGAGTGAAATTTTGTCTCAAAATAAATAAATAAAATAAAAACAAAAATTAGCCAGGCATGGTGGCTCATGCCTGTAGTCCCAGTTATTCAGGAAGCTGAGGCAAGAGGATTGCTTGAGCCTGGGAGGCAGAGTTTGCAGTGAGCCTAGATCACATCAGTGCACTCCAGCCTGGGCAACAGAGACCCTGTCTCAAAACAAAACAAAACCAACCAAACGAAAACAAACAACAGACAAAAAAGAAGAAAAAAAAATCAAAGAGAAATGGAAAACATATGTCCGCAAAAAAGTTGTCCAAAGTGTTCTTAGCAGTTTTATTCTTACAGCCCAAACCTGGAAATAGTCTGGATCTCCATTAATAGGATAATGGATAAACTATGGTATGTTCATATAATAAAACATTGCTCCCCAACAGGAAGGAATAAATGACTATGCATGCAACAACATGGATGAACTAAAAAACATTCTGAATAAAAACACTGAATACATATTGTATGATTCTTTTTATATGGAATTCTAGAACAGGCAAAGCCACTCTAGGGTGAAAAAATTAGACAGCGATTGTCTCTGGGAGGGAGTAAACGGGCGATTAACTGGAAAGTAAGCTAGGGAACTTTCTGGGATGAATATTCTATGTCTTAATTAAAATTTCAGGTACACATGTGCATGTACTCATGAAATCTCATGGAAGGAATTATGCACTTTGTTGTGGACTGAATTATGTTCTCTCAAAATGTATTTAAAGTCCTAACTTCTGTTGCCTGTAACTATGATCTTATTTAGAAATACAGTCTTTGCAGATGTTATCAAATTAAGATAAGGTCATACTGGGCTAAGGTGAGCCCTAGCTCCGATGACTGGTGACATTGCAAGGAGGCTGTGTAAAGCCCCAAGGATACAGAGGTAGAGAAGGGAACACCATGTGATGACAGAGACAGAGACTGGAGTGATCCAGCTGCAAGCCAAGGAACGCTAAGAATTGTGGGCAACCACCAGAAGCCAGGAGAGAGGCATAGAATAGATTCTCCCTCAGAGCCTCCAGGAGAAACCAGCCTTGCCAATACCTTGGTTTCAGACTTCTGGCCTGCACAACTGGGAGAGAATAAATTTCTGTTGTTTTTGTGAGACAGAGTTTCAATCTTGTCACCCAAGATGGAGTGCAATGGCATGATCTCAGCTCACTGTAACCTCCGTCTCTCAGGTTCAAGCGATTCTCCTGCCTCAGGCTTCCAAGTAGCTTGGATTACAGGCATCCGCCAACACGCCCAGCTAGTTTTTGTATTTTTAGTAAAGACAGGATTTCACTATGTTGGCCAGGCTGGTCTAGAACTCCTGACCTCAGGTGATCCACCCGCCTTGGCCTCTCAAAGTGCTGGGATTACAGGCATGAGCCACCGCACCCGGCCAAATTTCTGTTGTTTGAAGCCACCTAGTTTGTGGTAATTAGTTATGGCAGCCTTGGGAAACTATTATAATACCCACTTAAATTTGTACATTTTACTACCTACACGTTTTACCTAAAGAAAAAAAGAACTGTAAAAATTGAACTCTAGTTTATACTATATATGTGAAGCATTTAGTAGTCAAGTGTCTAAAACTTAGTTTGAACTGTTGAAACTAAATAGTGGGTATATGAGCATTTAATGCGTAATTCTTTTAGCTTTTCTGTATACTTGAATATTTTCATAATAAAATATCGGGGAAATAATTGTAATCTTTGACAACCTAATGGGAGGTAAAATAAATTTAGACAGTAAATAAGCATTTTTTAAAAACATGGGATAGAATAGACTAAAACAGAACACATAAACGCAAGTGTTGTTGAATGAATTAAATTTTAATTATACATAATACATATGCATTTAGGTATGTATTGGATCATGATGTAAAATTATTTTCTTACTGAGGATCGAGTCAAAACTATTTGAGAAAATCTATCTAAGTCTCACAGGTTTCCCAACATCCCACCTTTTCCCCTCCACCAACAGTTTTATAACCACACGTAATCCATTCAGCATCTGCACAGATTCAGAGCTCTTGCTATGAAAATGCTTTGGTATCCATCTCTCTTTGATCTATTATCATAGTTAATGAACCACACTTTCCTAAAAATGAGTTTCTTCCAGGGAGAGTCACAGGACTCTTTGTAAGCTCTATTTATGGCTTCAAAGTCCCAGGGTAGCATTTAGTAATTTTCTGCATCAGGACACTAAATGGAAACTTAGAAGAATCAGTAAAAAACTCTGAGCAGATGTTTGTCCTTTGTCATTTTTTAAAAAAGCCATAGCCAAAGTAAGCTAGTTCCTCAATAAACAGTGTATCTGTAAACACTGCAGCTAGAGATGAATTCGGTCCATAAAGTCTGTGAATTCATAGTCACTGTCATCATTCATATTTAATAATAACATAAGTGAGTCTTAAAGATGCTAATTAAGTTAGAAATAACTATTTTGATCCACTATAATGTTATGTGTAAGTCCTTAATAATGTAATGAGTGTTCAATTCAACTGAGTTCAACCAAAACTTATTGAACTTCAACTACATGTCAGGCTCAATGCTACAGGTGCAGGAGATACAAGTAATGATGAAGACTGGACCCAGTGTTTGAGGTATATATACACAGGGTTCTAGAGGTGTACAGGTGTCAGGCCAAGCTGGAGCATACAACATCTGAATTGAGTCTTGAAGAATGTGCAGAAGTTATTAGGAAAAAAGGACCTGGACAGGCAGGATGTGTTTCTGACTGCCTTTTAAAGATGGTAATTCTGTCTAATTGTGGAGATTTTATTTTGCTGAATGGAGTTTGCAAGCTCAGGGCCAGAGCTGAATTGCTGCAGACAATACAGTCTCAACCATGTACTGTCTATCTCTCAGGCTGTCCATCTCTATTTTCCTTTCTTCCATCAAACACTTGCTTCCTCTTTCAAATATTGGAGGGCAACTTGTTAAACAAATGTTTAAAGACTATCAGTTTGAAGACTTGATGAATCATTACTTGACCTAAGTTGTTCAGCTATTTTGTTATATTTTGAAAGTAGCACAACATAGAGTAAGCAAATAGAAACATTAGCAAGAAGGGGTGGTGGCAAAGACTAGGCAGAATTAGAATGCAGCACCATTCTGTGGATCAGAGAACAGTAAGAAGGAAAATTCAAGTCTTGGAAGGGAGGGACAGCTACCTCAAAGAATTGTCAAGAACCCCAAGGTAGACCAGGTAACCCTTGGGTACTGAAAGCCAAGAGGGGGATTTGTCTTCTAATAATAATGCTGAGTGAGGGTTCAAGAGTCAAAAACTGTTCCTTAAAGCCAATATGGACCAGGGAACCAGTGCTTGTATTTTTAACTCTAGGACCAAGAAATACTTAAAACCTTATAAAGACATATATTGAGAACTTTGGACAGTCTGTCTTGAGAAGGAGAGGCTAGGGTAGGATAGGGATAAAGAATGTCACATAACTAAAAGTCCTCTGACTCCTATTAAATCTTAAAGACTTAGTGCAGCCACTTCTCCTTCCAGAAGGATAGATTCAAGAATGTGTGCAGGAGGGTGGGCGCAATTGCTCATGCCTGTAATCCCAGCACTTTGGGAGGCCGAGGAGGGAGGATCACGAGGTCAAGAGATTGAGACCACCCTAACCAACGTGGTGAAACCCTGTCTCTACTAAAAAAAAAGCAAAAAACAAAAAAATTAGCTGAGCATGGTGACACGTGCCTATAGTCCCAGCTACTTGGGAAGCTGAGCCAGGAGAATCACTTGAACTCAGGAGGTGGAGGTTGCAGAAGCCAAGATTGCACCACTGCTCTCCAGCCTGGCAGCAGAGCAAGACTCTATCTCAAAACGAACAAAAAACAAACAAAAAACAAACAAAGAAAACAATGTGTGCAGGAGTATGCTCTTCTCAAAGGTGAAAAATCAGAACCATTATTGAGAGATTTCTAATACATCCCTAGTGAAAGACAGATCATGGGAACAAAAGTGAAGTCCCAGTTGACTTTAGTAGCAGGACAGTACACTGAAGGGGAGGCCCAAGCAGGAGAGGCCAAGCAAGCACAGCCCAGTCGCTGTCTGTAGGGGCAGGATTCTCTGAAGCGCAGGGGAAGGCACACAGCACTGGCCCCAGACATAGTCTCACGTGGATGACAGTAGCCAGAAACAGGATCTCACCAAATTTATAAAACATCATTTATAAAGGTCTGACCAATGTTATAAAACATGCTGGAACAAAGAAGGTTATTTCAGCAGTAGCAAGCTACAGAAGACCATCAATTGAGGACAGGTAAGAAAATGGATCCAAGCCTAGAGCAAAGGCAAACAGGCAACTGCAAATCTTTTCGATGTCATATTGGAGTATTATGTAACAGACCTATTGAGGCTTATTTAATACTCTAGGACAGAGATTGGGAAATTCTGGCTCATAGGCTAGCCACATATTTTTGTAAATAAAGCTTTATTGGAACACAGCCATACTCTTTTGTTTGTATATTATCTATAGCTGCTTTGGGGCTATTACATAAGAATTGAGTAGTTGGAATATAGACTGGCCTACAGGACTAAAATATTTACTGTCTAGCTCCTTAAAAAAAATGTGCCAACGTCTGCTCTAGGGGAATGCACTTGTGCTTGATTTAGTATTTGCTACTGATTAGAGGGCAGATTCTGCAAAGCTATGTGTTAATATGCAGAAGATTAATCTGCCTAGTAAAAAAGATAACCCTAGAATTTATTTCCTTGTAGAATATTAACTAGTTTTATATTCAATCTAGCAATTTTATCCTAATATTGTTTCTTCAGTACCTATATATACTCAATCTCTGGAGTATTTTAACATAAACTTTTCGTTTTAAAACAGTTGTGGAGTTACAGAATTATTGCAAGGATAGTAGAGATTCTCCACATACAGCAAACCCAATTTCTCCTACGATAGACAACTTCCATTAGTATAGGGCATGTATCACAATTAATGCCCCAATACTAATATATTACTAAAGTCCATGCTTTATTCAGATTTTCCCAGTTTTTCTCTAATATCCTCTTTCTCTTCCAGGATCCTATCCAGGATACATTGCATTTAGTAGTCATGTCTCCATGGATACCTCAATTCTGACATGCAAAGGTGCTCATCCTGATTAATCATTAGGTAAATCCAAATCTAAACCATAGTAAGACACCACTTCACATCCACTAGGATGGCTACACTAAAAAGGACAGACAATGCAAGTGCTGGGAAGACTGTGGAAAAATTGAAACCCTCCTACATTGCTGGTGGGAATGTAAAACGGTACAACAGTTTTAGACAATAGTTTGGCAATTCCTCAAATGTTAAGCAGAAAATTACCATATGACCTAGAAATTTCACACCTGGGTATATACTCAATATAATTAAAAATAGTAGGCACTAACGTTCACAGAAACAGCAACAGGTAAAAACAACTTAAGTGTCCATCCGCTGATGAATGTAAAAACAAAATATGGTATATCCATTCAATAAAACATTATTCACCAATAAAAAGAAACAAAATACTGACACAATGCTACAATATGGATAAACCTTGAAAACATTATGCTGACTGAAAGAAGCCAGACACAAAGGCCACATATTGTTTAATTCCCTTGATATGAAATGTCCAGAATATGAAAATCCAAATAAACAGAAAACAGATTAGCAGTTGTGAGGGGTTAGGTGGAGGGGAGAATAGGGAGTAAGAGCTAATGTGCAGTTTCTTTGAAGGGAGATCAAAGTGTTCTGAAATTAGATAATGTTGGAGGTTGCACAACTCTGCATATATACTAGAAATCTCTAAATTTTACATTTTAAAAGGGTGAATCTTGTGATATATCAATTTTGTCTCAATAAGACCATTATAAAAATGGTAACTTTGAGCTCACAAAAATTCAATAGCTAGAGTGTGATGATAGCTTATTAAACTATTCCAGGGGTTCCACAGAATTATAAGCCCACTTTCCATTTCTAGAAATATGTATATTCAAGATAAATAAATCAGATAAATGCTTGATTTTGTTTTAAAGCAAACAAATTGAGAGTCAACAGCCCTGTTCCCCAACTACTCCACAAAGATTATTAGGTTTGTTGTGTGGCAAAGCTTACATACATTTTCCTTACAGAAGAGGTTCTTTAGACAGATACTACAGAGCTAAATGTGCAGAAGAATTAAATTCTGGTTTATTTCCTAAAATCCTATGGGAAATTTAAATGACCAGCTTGCAGAATAGCTAATTCAAAAGCTTCTTAATCTGTACTGAGCACGAAGCCATAAAACAGCCAAATTAAGTAAAAATTTCCTCCCCACTCTATCTTTCATTCAGGAACATAATTTATTGCCTGATAAGTCACATTTATGGTCTGGTCACCTTATCAACTGCCTTTATTTTTATTTGTTTTGTTCAACATGTTTTTGGATAGCAGGTGGTGTTTGGTTGTTACATGGCTAAGTTCTTTAGTGGTGATTTCTGAGATTTTGGTATACCCATTACCCGGGCAGTGTACACTATACCCAATGTGTAGTCTTTTACTCATCAGCCCCTTTCCACCCTTTCCCCTGAGTCCCAAAGTCCATTGTATCATTCTTATGCTTTTGCATCCTCACAGCTTGGCTCCCATTATGAATGAGAACATATAATGTTTGGTTTTACATTCCTGAGTTACTTTACTTAGAATAAGGGTCTCCAATTCCATCCAGGTTGTTGCAAATGCCATTATTTCATTCCTTTATATGGCTGAGTAGTATTCCATAGTATATTTATGCTACAACTTCTTTATCCACTTGCTGATTGATGGGCATTGGGCTGATTCTATATTTTTGCAATTGCAAATTTTGCTGCTATAAACACGCATGTGCAGGTATCGTTTTTGTATAACCACTTATTTTCCTCTGGGTAGTTACCCAGTAATGGGATTGCTGGATCAAATGGTAGTTCTACTTTTAGTTCTTTAAGGAATCTCCACATTGTTTTCTTTGTTTTTTAATTTTTAATATATATTTTATTGCATTTTAGGTTTTGGGGTACATGTGAAGAACATGCAAGATTGTTGCATAGGTACATACGTGGCAATGTGGTTTGCTACCTTCCTCCCCATCACCTATATCTGTCATTTCTCCCCATGTTATCCCTCCCCAACTCCCTACCCCTCACTGTCCCTCCCCTACTTCCCCCCGTCAGACCCCAGTGTGTGATGCTCCCCTCCCTGTGTCCATGTGTTCACATTGTTCAACACCTGCCTATGAGTAAGAACATGCGGTGTTTGATTTTCTGTTCTTGTGTCAGTTTGCTGAGAATGATGGTTTCCAGGTTCATCCATGTCCCTACAAAGGACGCGAACTCATCACTTTTTGTGGCTGCATAGAATTCCATGGTGTATATGTCCCACATTTTCCCTGTCCAGTCCATCATCGATGGGCATTTGGGTTGGTTCCAAGTCTTTGCTATTGTAAACAGTGCTGCAATGAACAGGAATCTCCACATTGTTTTCCATAGTGGTTGTACTAGTTTACATTCCCACCAGCAGTTTTGATTATGGTCATTCTTTATCAACTGCCTTTAAAAACAATTCCAGATGGAATATCTATCCACAGTTTGTGTCTATTCACTCCCCTGTCTCACTTCATGTTGCTAAGATAACACCTACTGGAATATTAAAAATTTATTTTTAATCAAGTTTTCATTCTACATGGCCTTAGGAAAAGAAAAAAAAAGCAAGGAAAAAAAAAAGAAAAAAAAACTGTTTTATGTCCATTAACATATAAAACAGTTTCCAGAATGACTTTGAATCTTTGGTAGTAATTCTAAAATCTTTTTTTTTTTAATTTGGGAATTGAAAAACCTGACTTTATTATTAAAATTGCAAGTTTTCACTTTGTGTATTCATTTGTCTAAGTGGAAGGGGAGGTCATATCACAGAAACCTTTCCTTCCTTCTAAAATGGCTGATTCATTTTATCTGTCAGAGACAAAACCTCCAGGGTACAGAAAAGGTCTTCCTTCAGAGAGGATTCATTTTCATAGCCCTTATTTCTCAAGGCTCTCAAGTTTAAAACTAGAAACTGGAACAATCTATTTTCCTGACTTCTAAAAGTTACAGAGATTAGAGTATTTTCAAAAGTTGATATTATTCTACTTATTTTTATTCCAGTTAATTTAACTCAGTAACGTGTATTAAACACCCTCTATGTACAATTCACTGTACTAATCAATGTTGAGAGTGTTAAGATGAATGTGTGACGGTCACTGTCTTCAAGATGTTCATAACCTAGTGAGGACATGGACAATGCTCAGTACCAGTCTCTGAGGGAGCAGGGAACTAAGTTACGCCAGGCCCAGTGGGTAGAGTCCCAGCACTTACTCTGGGGTCTGCAGAAACACAGGTCTAGAGCCTGCATTGGTTGGGTGTGAACTTTATGCAGTATCCAGTAGGGTACAAGATTAGCACCAGAAGCGGTTACCAACACAAGAGAAGTCAATGAGTGAAAGAACTCATAGGTCAGTGCTCAGATGGGCATTCCTAGGTAGTGCCTATGGTCTCTGCCCTGGACACTGAAGAAGGCGAGTAAAGCCAGACATTATCCCAAACCTGACCTGCGGTAGGCTGATAAGCACCATGGTGCAGGTCAAGTTTATCTGCTGGGGGAGAGGGTGGAGTTTTAAAACACCTTGTAAGCTGTAAGGCAGTTGAGCGGGGTTCTAAGGACTGGTAAGACTTCATTAATCTGAGGTTACAGGAAGTAACATACAAAGTACAAGGAACAGGTAACAAAATATGAAGGTGGGAGGATGCTGCCATATTAAAGAAATGCTGGTAATGGTGAAAGAGGAATGTAAAATGCACACGACTGTGAGGTGAGGAGACGGTGGGGAGGGAGCTAAAGCTGGCATCTTGGGACAGATTAAGAAGGGCTTTGGAATGCCATTCAACATCATTTAAACTTTATTCTGTGTGTGCAATGAGGATCTATCCAGGGTTGTTGAGTAATGCCATGTTATGAAATATTGTGTTTCATTAATAAGCTGACTTATCAACTTGGCTTGGTAATATTTAAAAACGATTTGTTTCTAAACTTGTCCTAGTTATTCTCCATTTCCCCCCTCAGATCCATTCTTCATCTTCTCTCTCCTACTGTGTGCCACAGAAGGCTAACTTCTCCCAGGCTCCCTTGCCCTCTGCCTTCCAGTAGAATGGCTAATGGGAGGCACCAACAGGATACTGGAGGTCAGGAGGAGAGAGAGAGATGTGTTTGGTCAGTGGCTGTGTTTCTCCACAGGGCTTCTGTTCTTGTAAACTGTCTGCTTTCCGTAGCTCCAGCTCTCACAGAGGTCTAATAACTGCTTTCTTCTCTAGCCCCTTCCTGGCTTTCTTCTCTTGCTAGTCACCAGAGGCCTTACCATCCTGTATTATTTCCCTTAATCCTGCTGTTAAGGTGTGTGGTGTCCCAAAGACCACCCCCAGCTTAAATTATTCACTAAAAGGACTCACAGGACTTAACATATTGTTGTACTCATGGCTAAGATTAATTACAGTGAAAAGATACACGGTAAAATCAGCAAAGATACAAGACACATGGGGTGATGTTGGGGGAAGCCAGGCACAAGCTCCAAGAATCTTCTGCCAGTGAAATTGCACAGCATGTCTTTAATTCCGCCAGCAATGAGTTATGACAACATGCATAAAATATTGTCTTCCAGGAAAGTTCATTGAGACAAAGCACCCAGTGTTTTTGCATACCAAGATTCCAGACTTCAAGAAGGAGAGCAGGTTTTCAGTGTAAACCACATTGTTTGCATAAATACTCTAGGCCCTGTGAGCTATTCCTATCAGGAAATATTGGGAACCCTCCCAATATTTCCCAACTGAAAATTCAAGTTTCCAGATGCCATCAAAGGCTAATCTTGCAAGCAGGCCTTTCTAAGGAAAGCAGTGTATGTTAATTATTCTGCACCCTGCCCACACTTCTGTAAATAATTTCTAAAGTCTTTTTAGTCAGCCACTATGAGTGGCATCATCCATTTCCTCCTAGCACCCTGACAAAAAATAATATTCTTTCTATCTATCTATCTATCTATCTATCTATCTATCTATCTATCTATCATCTATCTATCTATTCACATATGTGAATTGATAGGCAGTTATTTCTACAAACTTACTACATTTCTCTTCAGGTTTACTTCAGAATTTTCCAGTTCTCATATTCACTAGGGCATGGGGCATCTAAGCGCCATGGGCCACTGAGCCACAGCCTTCCCCTGCTTTCACGCTACATATGATTGAGTCTCTCTCTCCATTTGTCTTCTAATTCCCCTTTGGAGCTAAATTCTGTTTCTGACTTCCAGTCTGTTCATCTAAGTTTCTGAAACTCTTTCCGCCATTTAACATCTCTCCTTTTGGGGCTGTACCCCAAAGAAATCATCTAGAATGTCAAGACTCCCAATGCTTCCATCCTGACTCTGCACTTGATGCTTTTTAGAATCTTCTACCCTACCACTCCTGACATTGTCATTGCCTAGATGGATCATGAGTATTCAAAGTCCTAATAGATGCACAGTTAATTAAACTTTTAAGTATTTTAACCCCACCGTAGGACATGCACTCCTCTAGCTGGTATAGTTCTTTTGTGTCTCATCCACTAGAATTGTATTAGACCCTGTATGACCCAGTTTATAAACCCTTCTACATCCTCTCCCTTTGAGGCCTGGTTGAGCAGCTACTCCTGGGCCCCGATGAGGCCTGGCCATGGGGCCGTTTGTCCACTGTGATTAATTCTTAAGGGTATCCTCACAATACATCTCTTATCATTTGAAGTAAATTGAGTAAGTGCCTGTTTCTTGCTAACAAAAATACTAACACAATGATTGTAATGAAAAATCACAAGTATATTCTTTACAGATCAAATGCAGGATGGAGAAAATGCCAATGCTTTTAAAAGTTTGGTGTATCTGTACGCAAAGATAGGAATAATAGACACTAGGGATTCTAAAAGGGGAGAGAGAGGGATGCAAGGATTGCAAAACTCCCTGTTGAGTACAATGTTTACTACTTGGGCAATGAGACCATTAAAAGCCCAAACCTCAGCATCACACAACATATTCATGTAACAAACCTGCATATGTGTCCCCTGAATCAAAAATAAAATTTAAATTCTTTTAAGCACGGTGATTTCATATACAAAAATCAACTTAAGATGGATTAAAGACTTAAATATAAAACCCAGAGCTATAAAAGCCCTGGAACACAACCTAAGTAATACCATTCTGGGCATAGGAATGGGCTAAGATTTCATGACAAAGATACCAAAAGCAATGGCAACAAAAGCAAAAATTGACAAATGGGATCTAATTAAATGAAAGAGCTTCTGCACAACAAAAGAAACTATCAACAGAGTGAATAGACAACCTACAGAAAGGGAGAAAATTTTTGCAAACTATGCATCTGACAAAGGTATAATATCCAGCCTCGATACGGAACTTAAACACATTTACAAGAAAAAAAAAAAAGCAATTCCATTAGAAAGAAGTCAAAAGACATGAACAGACACTCTTCAAAAGAAGACATACGTATAGCCAAGAAACATGAAAAAAAGCTCAATATCATTGATTATTAGAGACATGCAAATCAAAACCGCAATGAGATGCCATCACACACCAGTCAGATTGGCTATTATTAAAAAGCAAAACAAACAAACAAACAAACAAAAACCAGATGTTGGTGAGGTTGTGAAGAGAAGAGAATGCTTATACACTGTTAGTGGGAGTGTAAATTAGTTCAACCATTGTGGAAAGCAACGTGATGATACCTCAAAGAGCTAAAATCGGAACTGCCATTCAACCCAGCAATCCCATTACTGGGTATACAACCAAAGGAATAAAAATCATTCTACCATAAAGACACATGCGTGCAGATATTCATTGCAGCACTATTCACAATAGCAAAGACATGGAATCAGCTTAAATGCCCATCAATGATAGACTGGATAAAGAAAATACAGTACCTATACACCATGGGATGCTGTACAGTCATAAAAATGAACAACATCATGTCTTTGTGGGAACATAGATGGAGCTGGAGACCATCATCCTCAGCAAACTAACACAGGAACAGAAAACCAAATACTGCATGTTCTTATTTATAAGTGGAAGCTAAACACTGAGAACTCATGGACACAAAGAAGTCATGGACACTGGTGCCCACCTAAGGCTGGAGGGTGGGAGGAGGGGAAAGATCAGAAGAAATTACTATTGGGTACTAGGCTTAGTACCTGGGTGATGAAATAGTGTATACAACAAACCCCGGGACACGAGTTTACCTATATAACAAACCTTTACATGTACCCCTGAACCTACAATAAAAGTTAAAAACAGTTATGTGATTTTATAGGGCACCATACCATTGTGACAATACAGACTTAAGACAGTACATGTGTAGGAAGTAATAATTTTTACACCTTCTTCTTAGCTATCCCATTGATGTCATTGATATCACACCTTCACATATCACGAGATCAACCCCTTATTTTCAACCCAGAGCTCAAGACAATGTTCCATATAGAAAGAGTATTCAAAATATGTTAAACATTGCAGCTGATAACAAATACTGAAGATATAATCTACCAGTAGTTTCAATCAGGGACAGTACCACTCCCCCCAGGGAGCATCCAAAAACAAATTGGGACATTTTACTTGTCAATGACTGAGGTCTTCTACTGGCATTTAATGGGAAAGGGTCACAGATGCTAAAATTTCTGCAATGCTTGTGACAGTCCTATACAATGAAGAATTATCTCAACAAAAATGGAAAGGCGGCCATCTTAAGAAATCCTAGCCACTCACACATATGCATGTAATCATCAACTAAAAACTATAACCTATAGCCTAATATATGGTCAGACAACAGAATAACATATTTGAAATCAGTATTATGCCAGAAAATCCCCCCTGTGCAGATTTAGCTGTAGGTCAGTCCCAGTGTTTGTGTTCTGGTCTCTGTCATACAAGACAACTAACCCTTTTCCATGAACACCTTTACCCAGGGCAATAGACAAGAAGGTCTATTTGTCAAAGTGCGAAGGCAGAGCATATTTTGTTGAACAATTTGTTAGCTTAATTAATCCTGGCAAATCTTGGGACTCATGGTATGTGGGTCTCTCTGGTTGTACCGTTGCCAAAGTACTGCAAAATTAAGTGTGGGACTGCTCACACCCCAGTTTGCTAGTCTGAGTGCAACTTAAAGAAATAAGGCAGATCACGAGACTCGGGGAAATAATCAGTGCCCTCACTCTGTATGAACTATCTCTAGTTTAAATTCTGTTTCCTGAAGGAAAACTCTTTTCTACATTACATAGACAAATGCTCTCACATTCAGACCGAGGGACCTGTCATTTTATGAAGATTTGTACGTTTTGCAGGGTCTTCTTGGGAATCAGCTATGCCTCTGCCCTTTAAATCTCTGCCTCCCATCCCAATTTGAGAAAACTAAAGGCTTTTTTTCACAAACAAACTGCATGTTCCCTTATTTTTGATAAAACAGCTGCCTGCCAAACATGATTCTTTTCATCTCCCATACATTACAGTACAGAGATTTAAAGTCTACTCAGTGACGTGTTTTAATGGTGCTAAGAAAAATTTCTCAAATGAATAACACAAAGCTTGCTAACATTTCTGTTAAAGGATAGGAATGAGGAACAATTTTCTTCCTTCCTTTAAGATCTTGCCCAGTGACCAGAAAAGTCCATTTCAATTCAAATTCAATCTCAAAACAATTTTTTCTTTACGTTTAGCTAAAACTAAATGTAAATTAGTTCAAACTTTGATCATCTTGAAGGTAGGTAAATAAATAAACCAATAAAACACATTTAAATTTTCCTTTTCTTCTTTGAAGGCTTAATGCACAGAATATTTTCCCTATTTTAAAAGTACCTAAAATGGCCTATTTATCAAAAATCTAACTTGCTTTCCCAAAAGTCATCATCTTTTTCTTTCTACTTCATTTTTTTACCACATGTTGTTATGACAATCACCCACTCTATTTTAAACAAGCATTGCAGTGCAAATGTGATGATTTACTGAGGAACAAGAAAGCTGTTTGGTCCTTTGAGCTGAAAAAGGGTGCCACGTCTATGGTCTGTAGATCAAAACCAGAGCACTAGATTAGAGTCAGGAGACAGCTCAGACATCAATCAGCAGTGTGACCCTCTGGGTTCCAGCCTCCTCCTCAGCATGAGAGGGAGCCAGACTTGTCTAAGGTCACCTTCAGCCCAGAAGATCTATAATTCCACGTGCTGACCCCTTCATCCTGGAGGAAATCTACAGAAAGTCCCAGGAAGGCTCAGTCTGTAGTGCTTCAATCAAGGAAGCAGCAATTTTCCTCCCTTTTGCTCTGCAAGTGAGAAGTAAAAGCAGAATGAGATGCTTGTAGAACAACAGCATTTCACTACATAATCTCTTAAGTAGACAATTAATAATATCAAATACTGTACTAATATGGTGCCCCTGTGTGCCAGAAACTAAGAGTTTTATGTATGTTAACTCATTTAATCCTCATCACAACTCTGTAAGGTGGGCAAGAGAATTACGTCACTCTTTTACAGATAAGGAAACTGATAAACATAAATGGATGCTAAATATGTGTAAGGTCATTTGACTAGTCATGGTGTATTTGAACCCAAGAGGTATGGTTCTTAAGTCCAGGTACTTACTGACCACAGTAACCACTCTCTACCTATAAATAAGAGACTAGTATGGGAAATGTCTAATATTTGGAGTCTAATTGTGTTGCAATTTTGACTCCACTACATCCTAGTTGTGTTACTTCTCATGACTTAATCAACCTCTCACAGCCTCAGTTGTCTATCAGAAAGACACAACTTTAAAGGCTTGTAGTGATGTTTGATCTTGATAATAAAATTATGAAAAAATTATTTTTGTAAACCTTAGAGCCTTAATCAGACAGTAATTATGAATGTATCTTTGGTAAATAATAATTTAAGGTGGCAGTTTCATTCATCAGACTTAAAGTCATGAGTTAAAAAAATATAGTTCTAACTTTAAAAGTACAGGCATCAATTTCTTTTTGGGATGTGGCATGAGAGAAAAGAATGGAGAGTCAAAGGCCAAGAACAGAAAGCAATTATGGCATTTTAGGGCAGTGACTCTTTTCAGGAATCTAAAATACCACTAGTTTGCCTGAAACAAAATAAGAGAAGAACAAAGTGGCTTCCAAGTCACTTATTTCACAAAGTCTTCAATGTCATTAAACACCGGAAGGATTTGGAAAGACTGGAGATCCCTGAGATGGGATGGAGCCCATTCAACTGTCTGAAACAGGAGCCAGAGTGGTCTGCATGACGAGGCACAGAAACATCCACCTGTTGACCTAAGGCCCGGCTTCCCGGCTGTTAGCTCCTCTCTGACCCTCAAACTAACCCCGGATGGATCCTATGAGTGGGCTTGTCAAAGGGTGATGCGGATCTTCAGCCAAGGACTCATCCTCCACCTTCTCCTCTGTCCCCCAAGAATTCAGCCTGCTTCGGTTTCCTGGTCAGGATTGCCTATTCTGTCTCCTACTTTATATTTTGGACCTCCTTTTCCATCAAGATATGCTGTGACAGAGGACACAATATCCCTAATCTCCTTTTTCTTACTGACCTCCAAAATAAGCATTTAGGCCTCTTTTATTTTGAGGATTTTGTCAGTAGTTAGGAGAAGCAATGATAGATAACCAAAGAATATTATGCTCATGTTATATCTTCCTTGATCTCTGTTTTCCAAATAGCTCAGAGAACCTCCCCAGAGAGCAACAGCCCTCGAAGATTGTACATGGAGAACTGTGTTATGCATCTCAGACCAGCTCAAATAACTGAATCTTGTGAGCTACTTCCTAATCTGGCTCTAAGGACCACTCTTCCCACCTCCCCAGACAGATTCCTTATCCACTTTCAGGTTAATTGTTTGAGTTTCTTCAGAGGAGAAAAGTTGAAAGCATTCCTGCTGAGAATAGGAACAAGACAAGGATGCCTACTTTCACCACTCCTTTTCAACATAGTATTGGAAGTCCTAGCCAGAGCAATCAGACAAGAGAAAGAAGCAAAGGACATTCCAATCAGTAAAGAAGTCAAACTGTCATTGTTTGCTAGCAATATGATTGCCTACCTTAAAAATCCAAAGGACTCCTCCAGAGAGCTCCTAGAACTGAAAAAAGAATTCAGCAAAGTTTCTGGATACAAAATTAATGTACAGAAATCAGTAGCTCTTCTATATACCAACAGCAACCAAGAGAAGAATCAAATCAAGAACTCAACCCCTTTTACAACAGCTGCAAAAACAAAAAAAATTCTTAGGTATATACCTAATAAAGGAGTCAAAAGACCTCTACAAGGAAAATTATAAAACGCCAATGAAAGAAATCATAGACTACGTGAACAAATAGAAACATATCCCATGGTTATGGTTGGGTAGAATCAATTTTGTGAAAATGACCATACTACCAAAAGCAATCTACAAATTTAATGCAATCCCCATCAAAATGCCATCAAAATGCCACCATCATTCTTCATAGAATTAGAAAAAAACTGTTCTAAAATTCATATGGAACCAAAAAAGAGCCCATATAGCCAAAGCAAGACTAAGCAAAAACAACAAATCTAGAGGCATCGCACTACCTGATTTCAAACTATACTATAAGGCCATAGTCACCAAAACAGTATGGTCCTGATATAAAAATAGGCATATAGACCAATGGAACAAAATAAAGAAACCTGCAATAAATCCAAATACAGCCAACTGATCTTTGGCAAAGCAAGCAAAAACATAAATGGTGCTGCGATAATTGGCTAGCCACATGCAGGAGAACGAAACTGGATCCTCGTCTATCACCTTATACAAAAATAAACTCAAGATGGATTAAAGACTTAAACCTAAGACCTGAAACTATAAAAATTCCACAAGATAACACTGGAAAAATCCTTCTAGACATTGGCTTAGGCAAGTATTTCATGACCAAGAACCTGAAAGCAAATGCAATAAAAACAAAGATAAATAGCTGGGACCTCATTAAACTAAAGAGCTTTTACATAGCAAAAGGAACAGTCAGCAGAGTAAACAGACAACCCACAGAGTGGGAGAAAATCTTCATTATCTATACATCTGACAAAGGACTAATATCCAGAATTTACAACAAACTAAAACATGTCAGTAAGAAAAAAACAATCTCATCAAAAAGTGGGCTAAGGACATGAATAGACAATTCTCAAAAGAAGATATACAAATGGCCAACAAACATATGAAAAAATCTTCAACTTCACTAATGATCAGGGAACTGCAAATCAAAACCACAATGTCATGCCACTTACTCCTGCAGGAATGGCCATAATCAAAAAATCAAAAAAAACAGTAGATGTTGGCGTAGATGCAGTGAACAGCAAACACTTCTACACTGTTGGTAGGAATGTAAACTAGTACAGCCACAATGGAAAACAGTGTGGAGATTCCTTAAAGAACTAAAAGTAGAACTACTATTTGATCCAGCAATCCCACTACTGCATATCTACCCAGAGGAAAAGAAGTTATTATACAAAAAAGATACCTGCACATGCATGTTTATAGCAGCACTATTCAAAATTGCAAAATCGTG
The DNA here is from genome assembly GCA_963573385.1 of Cacajao melanocephalus. Taxonomy (NCBI): domain Eukaryota; kingdom Metazoa; phylum Chordata; class Mammalia; order Primates; family Pitheciidae; genus Cacajao; species Cacajao melanocephalus. The sequence goes on along the minus strand of CAUYLG010019142.1, from coordinate 30,107 downwards.
GAACCAAACCAAATGCCCATCAATCAACAAGTAAATAAAGAAGCTGTGGTGTGTGTATGGAATACTACACAGCTATAAAAAGGAATGAATTAACAGCATGTACAATAACCTGAATGAGATTGGAAACTATTCTTCTAAGTGAAGTAACTCAGGAATGGAAAACCAAACATCCTATGTTCTCACTGATATGTGGGAGCTAAGCTATGAGGAAGAAAAGATATAAGAATGATACAATGGACTTTGGGGACTTGGGGGGAAGAATGGGAGAAGGCAAGGGATAGAAGATTACAAATATGGTGAAGTGTATACTGCTCGAGTGATGGGTACACCAAAATCTCACAAATCACCGCTGAAGAACTTACTCATGCAACCAAATACAACCTGTACCCCAATAACTTATGGAAACATAAACTAAAATAAAAATAAAAAGAGTTTTGTAGTACTGTGAAATACTGGAGAAACATCAGTAGTGTTTCTTATTATTACCTATTTAAATAATACCAGTGAAATGTGCATTTCTGAAAGAGAACAGCCCAGTGACTTCAGAATACTTAATGATAAAATAATGATGTTTATTGCCAAGTATTTCAAAACACCCTGTATACGTCAAGATATCTGATATAGGGTGAAGGTCAAGTGATGTCTCCTAGCTAGGTCAATTGTCCCTAGAACTGAAGAGTTTTCCCTCAAGCATTTAGGTGAGAATAAATCAACAGAAAACTTGCAATATCTCTCTTCCAAGCAAAGGCTAAGGGTATTGATAAGACATTGGAAGCTGGGCACGGTGGCTCACGTTCTGTAATCCCAGCACTTTGGGAGGCTGAGGTGGGCAGATCACCTGAGGTCAGGAGTTCGAGACCAGCTTGGCCAACATGGAGAAATCCTGTTTCTACTAAAAATACAAAAATATTGGGCATGATGGCACATGCCTGTAATCCCAGCTACTCGGGAGGCTGAGGCAAGATAATCGCTTGAACCCAGGAGGTGGAGGTTGTGGTGAGCTGAGATCATGCCTTTGTACTCCAGCCTAGGCAAGAAGAGTGAAACTCTGTCTCAAAAAAAAAAAAAAAAAGACACTGGGGAAGGCAAGACCAAACTGCAAATGGCACTTATTCCCAATTATAGTCTTTTCTGGCACTTCAGGTGTTCCTGTGATTAATATGTATTTTTTACCAACATCCTTCAAGGAACAACTCTGGGAGAGGCTCTATGGAGGATGCGCATAGCATCAGCCTTCAGTCAAAATAAGTGCAACTTAAACAGTTAAATCCTGGAGAAAAACTTTGTTGACTTGCCAAGAATCACCGGGACAGTGTACTCCAAATAGTGATATATAAGTAATAAACTCCCACTGCTGAGAGGTTAGTCTTTGCTCCTTCCCTGATGAACAAAGATAGTGATTTAAATTCCTGAGGAATAAAAAGTTTGGACTATTCAGTGAGTTCCCCCTCTGAAGAAACTGAAACCAATGGCCAGTGGCCAATTTGGCTGAGACTGAATTTGGAGCACCTCTAAGATGCATAAATACTGAACAAAATATGCAGAAACCATACTCCCTGCTCACCTTGGCCCCAGACAGACATCTCATAAACACTTGAGTCTGCTCTAAACCTCAAGGAAGAAGATAGAACAGTGAGGAGAGGAAACTCTACTAGAATAAAGAGCTATTTTTCTGGTTATATCTGGCTGTGGTGAACTATCGACCAGTAGCTTAATCATTCCAAACCTCATTTTCTCCATTTGAAAAATGGAGACACTAGTTTATGATACTAGTCTAAGTCCACATAGAAATTTTCCAAAGAATATTAAATAAGAGGCATCTATAAAGTGACCAATTATCCTACAGTCAGGATAAAAACTTTACAAGTACAGTCAGTGATCTCCAGTTAGCCATGAAAAATTCACTGGGGTCTTGAAGTGTGACCTTGGACTCTAGCTGTATTCTTTCAAGAGGATACCTTTCACTCCACAGTTGACTTTCCCGTCATTCAGTGTCTTCACTCTTTCTCGTCTCTGTGTCCCATTGCAATGAACTCGTTCAAATCATGGATATGTTTTCTTGTATCCTTTTAACTTCCCCTGGCAGATATCCTGCAAACATGTTGTCAAAGGCATCTGCCTCTTTTTCGTCATGGTGTTTCTCTATTTCTCAGTGAAAATTTGTGTCCAATCACATGCACACAAACTCACAAAAAATAACCATCTCCAACCTCTACTATAGATATATAAAAAAAAACTTTAAAAATAAACGTTAGTGGGGAGACATACTGTCTTAGGGAGGTGGTGGTATGATTTGTTATTGTGATGACATTCCCAAACTATAGATCCCAGGAAGATAACAAAATTGAATCAGAGCGTCTGATATGGTTTGGCTGTGTTCCCACCCAGTTCTCATGTTGAATTGTAATCCCCATAATCCCCACATGTTGGAGTGATCTGGTGGGAGGCAATGAATCATGGGTGGGGGGATTTCCTCCATGCTGTTCTCGTGAGTTCTCACGAGATCTGATGGTTTTACGAGTGTCTGGCATTTCCCCTGCTGCCACTCATTGTCTCTCCTGCTGCCCTGTCTAGAGGTGCCTTACACCATGATTATAAGTTTCCTGAGGCCTCCCCAGCCATATGAAACTGTGAGTCAATTAAACCTCATGTCTTTATAAATTACCCAGTCTCAGGTATTTCTTCATAGCAGTGTGAGAATGAACTAATACAGTGTCTCTTTAGCAAATTAACAAATTGAAAAAGCAAAAAACAAACCAAAAAAAAAAAAAACAAATTATATTTAATCTAGTGGGGAAAAAAAGAAGCCATGTACGTAAATCACTAGCCCTCTTTCAAGTGCGGTGTCTTGGAGGATCCTAGAGACAGACTTCCCGGGTTCCAACCCTGGTTCTGCTATGTAGCAGTCTTGTGGCCTTGGGCAAGTTATTTAATTTCTCTAGGCCTCAATTTCCACCTAGAAATAATGTAAAGTACTAGTGTTAATCCATAGATTTATTTTGAGGGTTAAATAGAATAACATTCAGGGCACACATAATACCCGGCACATAATAAACACTGTACACATTAGTGATTATTAAGGTAAATTGGGTTTAAGAGATTCATTTATTTAAACAAAGATAATTGAAAGCTACTTGAAGGTAGAATAAAAGAGCTATATGTTTGTGATAAGTTTGTGAGATATTATGGACTTAACAAAGTGCCTGGCACATAGTAAAAACAACAAAGATATTATAACCGCCATGACATAGTCAAAAACTCAGTTGGCTGGAAGAAAGTGCTAAAAAGCTCTATCCTTTACCAGCACAACGGCTGGACCTCAAGGGCATTCAGTTTAGAGTTCTCAATAGGTGAGCCAATTGTGTCAACCATATAAAACCCACCTTTGCTAATGGTAGGACAACAATATTGCTCTAGTTTGTAAAGGCCAGCATATTCTCTGGAGAGAGAACACTGTTAAAAAGACAGAAGCATAATGCATCTCTCTGGAATTCACACATAGAACCCTCTCCTCCACATCCCAACCAAGGTGATCAAGTGCTTTCATTGTAAAGAGTGCAATGGCAATGCCAGAGGCATCATCAAATTGTGAACCATATAATGCCAAAAGGTACTCAGGGATGACCTCACTCAGCCCCGACTGTGAGATGAGGAAATGGGGGTGGGTGAAGGTTGCTGACAGCACAGTTGGCCCGAGGCCACACAGCCAGTGATCGGCAGAGCTGGACTAAGAAGACTTACTGGACGATTCTAACTCTTCACTGTGCTACACTGTCTCCCATTCCCATACTCTTCACCGCCCACCTCAGAATCTTAAACCAGATGGCAAATCCAGCTTCTCCTGGATCCCTAGAAGGTACTCTTTCCCTGAGCTGTCACACCCTTAGGGACCTCTAATGCCTTGTTAGCTGCTGCCACCTAGGGAATTAAAGTGAGTTTTCTTCCTTAGGCTGTTTAAGGTGTACGACAATGGTCATGCCCCTCCATCCTATTCAAGACCTATCTCCTTAATTCGTCATCCAAGTCACAGCATGCTCAGCTCGCCAATTAGCAGAGCTATTCATAATGCAGGCATTCAGATGATACACATCTGACCTTTGTTGATTAACACATCTTTTTGTTTGTTCTTTGAACAATTGTTAGGGAACTACTCAAACACTTTGGGTTAAAAAGTATTACTCCAATAGTTCTGACTAGTTGCCGAGATCTAGTTTAATATCTGATTCTTTTCAAGGTGCTGGTGAGAAGGAGCTCATCCTCATCCCCAGCATTGCAAGTAGGAGACTATCAGATCTATTTACTCAGGTTCAGTGGGTCAAGATCTATTAACTGAAGATCAATGTGAGTCGTACTTCCACTTTCCCTGGACCACTCCCTCTTTCCTCATTTTATAGCCGGATGCCAGCAGTTAGCAATAAAGTAGCCATTCATGCCCTCTACCTTAATTACTTGATAGTGTCCATTGAAACAGAAACACCCATGAACTAAATCCCTAGTCATAAGCTTGGCCATAAAAATGATAAAATGGACTCCTGACAAACAACAGCCCAGGTTGACTTCCTGTGTAATTAAAACCAGACTCCTGGAATTTCCAATTCAAGAACAGAATACATGGAAATAATCAGAGTTGATTATTTTTCTAAGCAGGGAAGGTTAGAAAGCTTCCTGTTTTAGAATATAAGCACTGTTTTCCAGCTTCATCATTATACCATGCCACATAAAAATGACTGTACCCCTTTTTGCTATTATTTCAGTTTTTAAAGATCTGATTAGTAATACTATAGCCCTGAGTATTTCTCCATAGATTCAATTATCTCCTCATGCACAGTATAGCATAGCGGTTTAAATAATTGGGCTTAGGGGTAGTTAGGCCTAGGTTCAAATCCAGTCTAGCTGGCTGTGCGATCATGTGAAAAATTCTTAACATTCCTAAGCTTCAGGTGCCTTATCTATGAAATGGTGATAAAAAAAAAATACTAACTTCCTGCTGGATTTCTGTGAGAATTGAAGATATAAAGGCTTGATATTGAGCACATTTCTTGGCCTATAGTAAGTAATCAATAAAAGTTAGCTGTTATTGTAATTATCATTGTCATCATTCATATAACCATTGCCAATGTAAGATCCTCAATTTCAAGGAGAAGCCAGAGAATAGGGAAGAAGATTTCAAGTAGTTCTGGTAAAGTAGACAGCGGCTTTGTAGCTCGGACTAAAAATTACACTCGATTTTAACTTAGAATGCCTGAATTTAAATCCCAGATCTGTATGAAGGCACTCTCTGGTCCTTGGTTTCCTTATCTGTAAAGTGGAGGTGGTAATAGCAACTGGCAGATTGCTGTAAAAATTAAGTGAGAAAATGACACTGAATGTTTCAAGCCCAACACCTGCCCCAGTGGCAGGCAGACATTCTTGCTTTTGTCCAATGAGTGTTTTAGGGCCCTTGCCCTGGGTCTAACTTCTGCTTCTGACTGTCACCTCCTGCAGATGAGGTGAGGGTGGCAAATCTGGATGGAGGACGCTCTGGGAGAACCTGGCAATTGTACTTTAAATCTTCTTATCCCATAGTCCCAAATACAAAGAAGGCGGCCCTCAGCAGTTCTCTATTAGGTATAAAAGGGAAGAAAGTCAGTTACAATGGCTGGAAGACCTTAGAGGACAGCAGGCCCTGGGATCATGGGGACTAACAGCAAATCCTGGTACTGGCCACAAGCCACAAATCTGTACAGGGGTAGGGAAGAGGTTTTGGGGTGGCTGGAGCCTGAGACCTGGAGCTTCCTATGATCACTGCACCTAGAACTTGATGACTCATGTTCTAGCTTTTGGCAGCCTAGACTGGTATATCACCGAAATTTAAAAGCTCCCTGAAATATAGGCAGCATTTTCTCTGCAGCTGTATTTTGAAAAGATGACACAATTTGGATGCAACCTTGTTTTCCAACGTGAAGCAATATCTAGATAGTGTGTTGATGTATTTAAGTCAGTAGGTGTGTCCGTTTAGTGTGTGTATATGTGTGTGCATGTGCATAAAACACTCTCTCTTGTGATGCAAAATATGCCCACAAAAGAAAGTTATTTTAAAGTGAACAATCATTTGTTTGGGATATCACTACAGAACTGTCCACCAGCTAGCTGATTGGGCCTGCTAGCTTTGCAGACGTCAAGGCCAGATTAATACATACCATATTATTACTGAAATAACTAGGTTTTTAACACCTTTCCCTCCAAAAAAACAAACACACAAAACAGCTTTAACATCCATCCCTCTCCAGTACCACACCCTATGCCATAGCCCCACAACCTTCTCCGCTCTCCTCTTCTGACTGGGAAGCCATGAGTGCCCTCTAGTGGTTCAATGGCCATAATTGCACTGCCCAGCTTTTTGTTTGCCTGATGACTAAATTTACCAGCAGGGTTGTAGCCAAGCTCAAGTGTGAAGTTCAAGAACATTTTTTTGTACTGCAGTGTGGTGATTCTGTTGCAGCTAATAAAGATCTTAAAAGCCTTTTGGTCCATGTAGCAAAATCTTAGCTTTTTGTTTGGCAGATCTTTTTTTTTTTTTTTTTTTTGCTGTTAAATCATTATTTATTTATTTTATTGTACTTTAAGTTCTGGGGTACATGTGCAGATCTTGCAGGATTGTTGCACAGGTACACACATGCCATGGTGATTTGCTGTCTCCATTCCCCCATCACTTACATCAGGCATTTCACCCAGTGTTATCCCTCCCCAACCTCCCCGCCTCTGCTGTCCCTCCCTTAGCAGATCTTCTTAGGATTTCCTTGGTTCCACACAGCTGGTAATGTGAGAGGGGTTGCTCATCTCCTCCTCTTGCCACAACCCCCACCAGGCCTTCTCACCCCCAAAACCTACCAAGCTGCTCCTTTGAATCTGCTGGTGTGGAAAGGGGAATGGTGCAGCGCCTGTGAGAGAGATTGTCCCAAATGGGCAGAACCTTGGGACCCCAGCAAAATCTTGCGTTTAAGTTCTGGCCCAATTGCCAAAATTTGTCCCAGTTCTTATTTCAGACTAGCTCAGAAATTCGTCTCATTGATCCCTTTAAGGGCTTTTGTATGCAACTTTGCCACACCAAGAAAATAGCTCCACTGCCATCCACTCAAAATATTTGTAGAATTTGCTTTCTTGAAATACAATCATAGCAAAAGCCACACAGGAATCCCCACTTAACCATGGAGGTCTCTTTCCAGAGCACAGCACATCTCACTGTGCATCCCTAATGGCTGCAGAGTCAGTCCTTAGAGTAGGAGCTCCTTGAGGCAGGGATCGAAATATTTTTATAAATTATTATCCCCAGCATGTGGCATAGGGCCCAGTACGTAGTAGGTGATCACAGATTTTTTTATCAGGGAAAGTGTTACGTATTGAACTGCACTCCCAGTCCCCACACTTATTCTCTCTCTCTCTGTTTATTTTTTATTTTTTTGAGACGGAGTCTTGCTCTGTTGCCAGGCTGGAGTACAGTGGCACTATCTTAGTTCGCTGCAACCTCTGCCTTTCAGGTTCAAGCGATTCTCCTGTCTCAGCCTCCCAAGTAGCTGGGACTACAGGCACACGCCACCAGACCCAGATAATTTTTGTATTTTTTTTAGTAGAGACGGGGTTTCACCATGTTGGCCAGGATGGTCTACATTTCTTGACCTCATGATCCGCCCACCTCAGCCTCCCAAAGGGCTGGGATTACAGGCACGAGCCACCATGCCCACGTGTATTCTTATGTTAAACCCCTACTTCTCAATGTGACTGTATTTGAAGTTCAAGCCTTTAGGGAGATAATTAAGGGTAAGTGAGGTCCTAAGGGTTGGGCTCTAATCTGAAAGGACTGGGGTCCTTATAGGAAGGAGAAGAGGCACCAGAAATTTCTTTCCTTGTGTGCTCACAGAGAAGGGGTTATGTGAGGACACAGGAATAAAGTGGCTGTTTACAAAGACAGGAAGAGAGGCCTTACCAGAAATAACCTGATTACACTGTGATCTTGGACTTCCAGCCTCTGGAACTGTGAGAAAACACATTTCTGTTGTTTAATCCATCCAGTCTATGGTAGTTTGTTAATGGCAGCCTTAGCAAACTAATACAGAAAGGTTGTTGCTCTTTAATGAGCTACAACCAGGCCATGACACAGAATGAATTCCAAAGAATGAGGGAGGACAGACACTAAGAGGTACTGAGAGCTGATCAATGTGGCAGCACTGAACCAGCTGTTCCTGGAAATTCATCAGTTGTCTTCTGATCTAAGAACACTCCTGGGGAAGCTTGTGCATACCCACAGGTGAAGTGTTTCGCCCTGTACTATTTCCCCCACTGGCCCTTCCCCAATGGCTGGCTTTCAGTGATCTCTGGGTATGTGAGCTTGAAACCAGCATTTCAGTACAGGAGATGTAGTCAGGTAGAAAAAAGTGCTCCTATATCCCAATGTGTTGCTCCTAAATGTCTCCATGAATGGCTACAAGTACCCAGGAATGAATGTTGTATTCCTCATCCTGCACTGGATTTTACAGCCTTCATTACATTTGGACCAACAAAACTAAGTAAGAAAACCAGGCTTCCTGCAAGGAATGAGCTAAAATCAGTATTGGGTTCTCACTGTGAACCTTGCATTTCCCTTTAATAACAGACACCAGACCACCTGCAAAAACATTACATCTCAGTAAGCCAGGTAAGAGTGAAACTAGAGAAAAGTAGAGGAAATGCCTTAAGTCAAAGAAAATCTTAGACCAGGACATGAAGCCCATGGATAAGCAATAGACTGGAAGACTACAAAATGGTATAAGAGGCCGTTTGCCTGTGCCAGAGGAGCAGAAAATTCCCTGAGTAGAAAAGAATAGCACTGAGGAAGGGCTTTATGTCCTATCCATTCCTGCTTTAACCCCCAGCCATTCTTAGGGAAGGGAGAGATGGCAGAAAATCCATTAGAAAGTTTGAGATATCTAAGAACAGAAGCTTTGGGGCACTTGACTGAAGTTCAGGAGGGCAGCAGCCAATATGCAGCTTCCCCAAATCCAATTTGAGGAATAGCTGCAAAGACTCTCCAGGCAGACAGGGCTGAGATGATCTTTCGGAGTTTCCTGTTCCCTGGGAGGTTCACGAAGTAGCCTGTTATTTTCCAGAAGGGTTTAGAAGTCTTGAGAGAGAACCCAGCCCAAAAAAGCTTAGTCTGGTCAACCAATTCCCTTGGTGACCTAATGGGAATCAGAGCACACTAGCAAGGACAATGTCAGTGATGAAGACTACAGGGACTTTATGCCCTCCATGGCCTCCGTCCACTCAGTCCAGTGCCACCTACAATTTCCCTGAAACTCTGGCTAAAGAAGTGCGGTCCTACATTAGCTGACCCCAGAGCCACCATACACAGAAATGCAGACTGTTCACTGCACAGGGACCCCCAGCTTAAAAAGCAGGTGTAGGCAGAAATCTAGTTTGTGTTGGCATGGGGCTGCATCCTCCTGGAGGGGATCTTTTTCTAACTTGCACAATGATGTTGTAGGTTAATGGCAGCTTGACTGAGCAAAACTTGATTTGACAAAGGTCCCTCTGAATTAACTGAAAAGTTTTCACCACAAACAGATTGAGGAACTAAGTAGAAATTAAGTTGGGGTATGAAAGGATAAAGCTAGTGTCTCTTGCACATCTGAGTCTGTAGTCTGAGATTTGTGACCACCAGAAAGAAAAATATAAAGAAACCAACTTCTCTCCCTCAACCCAAAGAATTCACCCCTCTCTCTCTGGATGGCCTCACTCTGTTGCCCAGGCTGGAGTGCAGTGGCATGATCACAGCTCACTGCAGCCTCAACCTCCTCGGTTCAAGAAATCTTCCCACCTCCCAGCCTCCAGAGTAGCTGGGACTACAGGCATGCCACCACATCCAGCTAACTTTTTTTGTAAAGATGGGGTTTTGCCATGTTGTCCAGACTGGTCTTGAATTCCTGGACTCAAGCCATCTATCTGCCTCGCCTTCCAAAGTGCCGGGATTACAGGCCTGAGCCACTGGGCCCAGCTCAGTTTTTATAATGGTTAATACTTTGGTCTATTTTCTTCCAGTCTTTTTCCATAATTAATAACACATAGAGCCTACAACTTGGTATCATGGATATTCTGCTTAAAACTGTATCACAGGGGAAATCATGTAGACAAGGGGTCCCTAACCCCCAGACTGGGGACTTTCACCACTCTATGGCCTGTTAGGAACTGGGCCATACAGCAGGAGGTGAGAAGGAGGCAAGATTCATCTGTATTTACAGCCACTCCCATGGCTCACATTACCACCTGAGCTCTGCCTCCTGTCAGATCAGCAGCAGCATTAGATTTTCATAGAGCAGGAATTCTATTGTGAACTGTGGACAGGAGGGATCTAGGTTGTGTGCTCCTTATGAAAATCTAATGCCTGATGATCTGATGTGGAACAGTTTCATCCTGAAACAATCCCCCATCTGCTTTCTCCATCTGTGGAAAAATTGTCTTCCATGAAACCAGTCCCTGGTGCCAGAAAGTTTGACATAGATGGTAGATCTTGATCTCATCTGTATTTTTGAAACATCGGAGGCACTTACACATGTGCCATGCCCCATGGCCACATCCCAGAGCAATGGAATAAGAAACATAACGTGTCACCAGAATCACCAACTTAAGGCACAGATGTATTCAGAGTAGAGAAGTTGTCTGAGGGCCGAATCTTTGAGACTCCTTACTCAGATCGGTACTTTTCAACTATTAATGTGATGTGAATCAGCTGGGGATGGTGGTAAAATGCAGATGCTGATTCAGCAGGGCTGGGGCCTGAGATTCTACATTTCTCACAAGCTGGAAGTTGACGTTGCTGGCCAGTGGGAGGACCACACTTGGAGTACCAGGGCCTCAGAGGTCCAGATGATAAAAAAGCAGCAGAAAGATAATTTCTACGAAAGCATTTTTTCCAAGTCATTACAAACTTTTTAAACTATTACTTTTAATATTTAGATGTTTCATAGAATAAAGAGACCATATTTTTTCTCTTAACCATTTCCTACTGTTTGCCACTTAAATTGTTTTCAATTTTGCCGTTGTAACTAAGGAAGTGAGACCTCTTTGTGAATATTTCTTTGTCCTCAACTTCTCAATGAGAAACTAATAAAGGAAAATGATGAGTAGTGGAGCAGGCCCCAGTGTAACACACCACCACAGGCCTGACTTCCCTTCCAACATGTGCCAGTGTTACTATGTCCTCAGGCAAGTTAAGCAATATTTCTTCACCTCAGTTTTCTTTGCTACAAAGGGGTTTCTTCTTTTCTCATATCCTTGAAATAAAGGGAGTTCATAAAATGATCTGCAACTCAGCACTCCCTCTGTGGAGCTACCATGTTATTTTTTGCCACAGCTCAGGGTCAGTGATCAGGTATGCCAATGGCAATTCCTGCGGCCACCATTCCCCAAAGCCAACCCCGTACAGAACTGCTGATGCCAAAATCATAAACAAACACTAGGATGTGGCCCACCCTTGGGTGTTTAGATTTCAGTGCCAGGGGTAAGAAATATGAAAGACATGAAAAGAAACAGCTGCATTCCAAGACACTCCTTCAGATAAAGTTTCCTTTAAAACATTTTTACCATTCTTCATCAATATTTATAAAGTGATGAACAGATAAAGCCACATTCCTCCTGCGCTGTGCCTCAGACACACCCATAATACCTGATCAAAATATAACTATTATATTTTGATAGTTGTACAACTATCAAAATAGCACTTTTATTGGCAAGCTTCTTTGAAAATGAGGAGGCAAGTCAGCCCCATATAGCAAAAAAATAAAAATAAAAAAATAAAAATCAGTTACATGAGTAGTAAAAGATGAATGTAATTTTTTAAAGGGCAACATGATGTGTCAGAAAGAGCATGGAATCTAGAGTCCTGGATGTGATTCCCAAATTGGTCTCTTGCTGCTGGGGATTCAGAGCAAGTTAACCACTTTGAGCTTCAGTTTCTTCCTCTGGGTTTAAGATGAAAGTTATTATAAACACAGAGAGAAGCAGAGCTTTTCTAGAAAGAGCTCATTGACATATCTTGCCTCTCAGGAAGGCAGAATGTTAGTTAATGCTTGCCAGCGTGTTGAGGTATCAAGGGCCCTTAAGGTTTTATCCAGTATTCCTGGTTTAATCTTTGGGAAACACCATAAAGGACACCAAAGTGTCTAAATAAATCCCCCACTAGGTCTCACATGGCAACTGGAATTCCCAAATGACTTGCCTTTTGGGTTAAGAGAGTGGTTCTCATCCCTCACTTACATAAGAATTGCCTGGGAAGAATTTTTAAAATGCCAATGCCCAGGCCCTCCCTTCAACTAAGGCCATGCTTTAGTATGGTATACAAATCTCCCAGCTGACCCTATTTTATGGCCTGAGCTCAGAACCACTGAGTTTGGTGTTAAGGTACTAATTGAAAACCCATGGCTGGTAGACCTATAAGTCATTTTTCTTACTGTGGCCCTCATTTCAAGAAATGTATCAGTTCATCTAGTCAGTTCCCTGGCAATGCATGATGAGGACATAAATGGGTGATTCTGGAGATGCGGATGATGTACAACAGAGAAAAACCTAGAGCACTATAGAAGCACTGTGGCCCTACACAAAGTCAGTGAGAAAAGGGAGAGGCAACAGTGATAATAAACTCATTCATCAGCAACATCACCATCAACTACCAATTACGGAGTCTCTAGTACTTGCCAGGTACTGTATGGCAAGTGTTTCACATTTTATTCTTACAACACTCATGTAAAGACTGGAGACAGTGTAGGGGTAGTAGGTGTGGAGTAGTGAGACAGTGCAACTTTTCTGGAAAACGATTTGGCAGTATGAGTCAAGAGCCCACAAAATGTTCATATTCTTTGGTCAAAGAGTTACACTTCAAGTGATTATCCCGTGGAAGGGGCCACAAATGCAGATGGTACTTTTGTTCACAAAGACGGCCGTTACGGCATGGATTATATTAGTAAGAACGGGGACAAACCTAAATATCCGACAAATGAGGAGTAATTACATACGTGTTGCTATCGTATACACTGGAGTATATAATGGGACCATGAAAGATGTTTTCCTCTATGAATAAATTTTATGACAAGGAAAATTTATATATATTTAGTAAAATAAAGGAAGACATAAAGTAGTATCTACAATGCAATTCGAATTTTCAAGAATGGCACATATCTATAAAACTTGTTACATGACAAAGTTGGCTGCAGCTGGCAAGACTCCATTTGTATCCATAGGGTCTTCAGAAAACGACCTTCAAATGGTTAAAAAGTATATTGCCGGCCAGACGCCGTGGCTCACGCCTGCAATCCCAGCACTTTGGGAGGCTGAGGTGGGTGGATCATCTGAGGTTAGGAGTTTCAGACCAGCCTGGCCAATTTGGCGAAACTCCATCTCTACTAAAAATACCAAAAATTACCCAGATGTGGTGGTGGGCACCTGTAGTCTCAGCTACTTGGGAGGCTGAGGCAGGAGAATTGCTTGAACCCAGGAGGCAGAGGTTGCAGTGAGCTGAGATCACGCCATAGCACTCCAGCCTGGGTGACAGAGCAAGACTGTGTCTCAAAAAAAAAAAAAAAGTACATTGCCAAAATGAAAGTTTCTTAATAGCAATCATCTTAACTGATTATGTTATGGTGCTCTGGAGTCATCCCTGCTTTAGTTCCCCCACCTCCAAATAAAGCCAGGCAGGGAGGCAGATGCAAATAGTCAGCGGAAATGGAGAACAAATGACAACTGATTTGTGATACAACCAAAATATTTGTTTCACAAGTTTTTCTCACTACTGGAATCAGGTTTCTCCATGTGCGTGAAAAGATGAAGAAATGAGAAAGAAGGAAAGATGAACAGAGGGGAAACCAAAAGGAAATGGAGGGGGTAAAGCAAATAGAATTACAATCCTGCCTGTGGAAGGACTTTCAAATCTCCCAGTCTATGGCAGAATCTGGTTTTTCCTCACACAGCCAGGTTTGCTTTGAGGTTGTTGCTCATTTGCTGTTATTTTGCTTCACTATTCTAGGGAGAACCTAGAATGAACTAACCCCACACATTTGTATTGGGGGTGGGTGGAGATGGGGGCACTTTCTTCTGTCATGAGTTTCTTTTTCTCATCCCCAATCCCAAAGCCAAGGCTTCCCCAGTCTTCTGGCCACCTGTATCCTGCCTGCCTCCTTAGCTTAAGACAAGATTACAGCTCCAGTTCAGACAGTCCAGGCCTAGTCCAATCAGTAGTGGCTTTTTTGTTTAAAAAAGTTTAAAAAGAGCAGGGAGGTGGAGAGGGAGGATGCCATCTGTTAGCGTAGTCATATTTTATCATCCAGTGATTGACAACATATAGAATGACCAAAGCTACCATATATTCAAAATGGATATCTTTAAAATTTCATTTTAGGAATTGTAACAGCATCCACAGACTTTTGAAAAATGAAAGGTGAGGCATTTTGTTCATGTAGCCTATAGACGATGCTTGGCATTTAAAAGGTTTCAGACAGGTCAGTACTGTACCTGTGTAGTACCCTCATCTCTATCTAGCCTACTCTCTCACAGTCTGGAAATGAGGTCAGTTCTTGTGTTCCTATCCTGCCCTTCTTTGTGAACTTATGAATAACCCAAAAAGACACCAAAGAGAGGACATTAGCATTTATTGAGCTTACGCTGAGCGCCAGGCACTGTGCTGTGAAATACTCTTACCTCCATTTTACAGATGAGAACACTGAGGTTGGAGATATTAAGCTAGTAAATGGTAAAACTGGGATTTTGTGATGTCAGAGACCTCTTACAATGCAACTCACTTAAATTGTCTAATGTTTTACCTTCCTGAGAAAATTGCCTTTGTCCTAAGAAAGAAGTTGGGCACCTTAGCAGAACTATTTTCCAATTCACACCACAGACATGGGTATCTATCTTCTGGGCCGGCTCATTGCAGGCTTATTGGGCTGTTGATTCAGGCTATTTTTATGATATATACATGATACGCCATATGGTAATAATATAAATGATAGTGATATAATAGAGAACAATACTATGATAAGTGTGATACATCATAAAAATAGGAGACATACTTCAATTCTATAGTCTGGAAAGGTAGGATTCAATGAGGGCAGCAGACCTAAAACTCTAGAAAATTGAACTGCAAAAAATACAGAAATTATTGATCCTGTGTCAGGTTGCTGTGCATTTGAATGCTAAAATTGCATTCAAGGGGATGCAATGTAGTATTTCAGAGGCAGGCAGGTGATTTTCAGTCTAAAAACCAACTGGTTAAGTTAAATCAGGCTTTGTGGTTCTTGGAAAATATGGACACTGGTTAAGTATTTCCTGTAATCCAGATGTTTAACTCCTTGTCCAAATCTCTTTGATCAAGGTGAATCCACTTAGGAACATTACAAAACACAGCCTTTCTTATGATGTTATTATTTAATATCTTTCTTCATCATATCCTGAAGTGCCTCCTGGTGACTTGACTCTTAGCATAACAGCTCTCCTCTTTCAAGATAGATCATATGTACATTTAAATAAGTTATAAGAGTTTATTAAAATTTAGTAAAGGATCCAACTGTTTTCTCTAGCATTAAGAAGTACCACTATTCTTCAGCTTTTGGAATCAACTTTGACCTTAATGGTCAAAAAAACTATTATAGCCTGTAAGGAACCCAGTACTTTCTACAATTTTTATATTATTTTCACGCTTACCTGTCACCCCTCACTCCAAATCTCCACTCCCGGTCTCATTTCCATCTCCTCTACTTTTTGCATCACTGCTCTTATCTGCTGCTATCCTCTTCACTATCACTTGGTTCCCAATTCAGACACACTACTTTCTTCCACATTCTCCAAGACATTGCTGTTTTGTATAATAAACTTTTACTGAATGTTTGGAGGCAACAAAGAAGAATCCTAGTACGAATCTTAAAATGACTCAAAATTAAATGCGCACCAGTAGTGTTCTTGTATTTCCTTGGGCATCCTGATAATGCCTTTCTAGCTGGCTTTCTTGCCATCTGTTGATATGGAATGGAGAGAATGAGTCTAAATAAAGCCATCACCACTATTTTAAGACCAATTTTGTGTTCCAGATTAGTCCTAGAACCCACGTGACCCAGACTCACGTGATATTACAATCAAAGAGACAGTTCAGGAGTAAAAATCACTTCAATCTCTAATTATATCTGTTGAAGGCTATGAATAACATTTAGGCCATAGTCCACTGAACCTTTCTTCCCTCTTCTCCTCTCTAACCTCCTGCAGTGATTCCAGAGCCTCTCACTCTCTACTCTACTCTCAATTCTCTCCCAAGGCTCTTTTCAATGCCCAGCCAAAGTGGTTTTTTAATATTTCTATTTCCTTTTCTTTCAACATTAATTTACAGCAATTTAGCCTCTCAGGCTTCCTTTATTTTCTGTTTTGCCTAGTTGGAGGTTTCAACATATTAGAGAAGGACCTGGGAGCTGACTGTTAAGCCAAAATCTTTCCCTGGTGAGAAATGGGGGAGGGGAAGATGAGAAGGAAAGCGGGAGGGAGGAGACATTTGAACACTGACCATTCCTGTCCCTACTACTCATTAATGTATGTCTCTGCTATAGTCCAGTAGACAAGCCATTTTTAGGAGTTAGGAACATGGTAATAGCCTGTAAGGAAAGCCATATCAGAACTGTCTCTATCTAGTGGGGGAAGTTTATAGAGCAGGAGTTCCCAAAGTGCGGTCCCTGGACCAGCTGCATCAGCATTGCCTGGAAACTTAGAAATGCAAACTCAGCCCACTCTAGACCTACTGAACCAGACACTGGAGCTGTAGCCCAGTACTCTGTTTTAACAACCCCTTTGGGTGATTTGGAAGCAGCTAAAATTTGAGAAACACTACCCTGGACTTCTCCAGGCCAAAAAGCCCACTGAGTTGGATTTGGGGTTTGGATCTGCCTTTTTCTTCCTCTGTGACCTCCGTCACATCACTTCACCCCCCTGAGTCTGAGAGGGGATCCCACTGGACCTCTTTCTGCAGAATCCCAGAGCTCCTCACGTCAAAGGCTGACCCCTGACAAGGTCCCCTTTTTGGTTTCTACCTTCAGGGACTCAACTTGCTTTTTCTCTCCCTGTGTCTTTGGGAAGCTGCCATCATTTGTTCTGTTCCCAAGTCAGGACACCATTTTAATAATAATAGCAACAGAAACCACAGTTCCCATCCCTCTTAGAGATAGTTACTGGATACCCCTAAGAGCATGGCTTATATTCCTGAAATTAGGGCTCACTAATGCCACCTTCCCTAGTCACCCCCCAAATGATTACTCAGTTTATCCACTAATAAATGTACATTAGATGAACAGCTTACAGAATTGAATTTTAGTTCTTCCCTCAAAATGATCAGAATGATTGTGTATATATAGATACAGGTTGAAAAGAGAACTGAATTTTTGCAGACTTTGGCTTCAAAGACTCATTCCATTTCGTGGGGCCAGTATTAATTGTGCCTTTTTATATTTCTGATGTGTTGACATTTTCAGCCTTGCTGACCCTGGAGGGACTGCCCCTCCCAACGTTAGCTAATTACTAGAGAAAGCAAACAATTAGCCTGTGAATACGCCTTTCATACACAAATCAACCAATCCAGAGCCCAAATCCACAAACACCTCCTTTATTGAACCCTCGCAGGACTCTTACACTGGAACTTGCCCTAATCGCCCCAGGGCCAGCTACAAGGCAGCTAGACACAGCTCCCATACCCCAGAGCTCACTGAAAATGTTCTAATTTGCTATGAACCTGCTTACTCAGCCTCGCCTGGTTCTTCCTGTGAAAACCACAAATAAAGGCCCTTGCCCATGTTTTCCTGCCCCCTCCGCCTCCTGAATGCTTCCCTATGTGGCCCTGTGCAACCTGCTGCACTCCCTGTTTCTAGCGATCTGTGAGCATAAAAACTTCTCCCTTCAGGACAGGCATTTCCGTGTCTGCATGTCTTACTATGCCCGATTAACAGCAAATCCTTGCTACCCTTAAAACAGGGACACACATTGAAATGACAGGCCCAGGATCCGCATAGTCAGCTGGCTCTTGGCCAATAGCGGGTTCAAATCCACTACTGGAATGCAAGCGCGCTCTCTGAACATCATCACTGTGGAACTGGGTACAGCACTTTCCCACACAGAAATTGTTAGGTAAGTGGCTTACCTATACATAGAACAGTGTCCCAGCAGGGCCTACAATGTTTCTATTTTAAATACATCTCTCTCTGCTTGCATCACTTCCTAACTTCTCCTTTTTTTTTCCCAGCATGCTCTTGTTAATTATGTGTTAGAATCCTGAGCAACAATTTCTTTCATTTTAAGTCATTAAACACTTGCTCTAGGAATGCTGTTATTGGGAAGTAGAGCCTTTACACTTTATCTACTAGTGCCAACAAAGAAGAATTTTGGTGGAATGGAGAATTGTTTCTGCCTGACTTCTGATTTTGCTGGCTCTGGGCTTTTCAGGAGAGGGTGGCAATCAATCTTGATCAACATGGGACACATTCTTGGATGCTTCAGTGAGACAGAAGCCACAAAAAGAGAAGAAGGAGGGTGGTTTGCCAGGTGTGGTGGCCCGTGCCTGGAATCCTACTACCTTTTTTTTTAAAAAAATTATTTATGTATTTTTTTATTTTGGGGATGGAGTCTCGCTCTGTCACTCAGGTTGGAGTGCAGGGGCACGATCTCGGCTCACTAAAACCTCCATCTCCTGGGTTCAAGCAATTCTACTGCCTCAGCCTCCTGGGTAGCTGGGACTACAGGTGTGCACCACCACATCCTCTAATTTTTTGTATTTTTAGTAGAGACAAGCTTTAGCCTTTTTGGCCAGCCTGGTCTCAAACTCCTGATCTCAACTGATCAGCCCACCTTGGCCTCTGAAAGTGCTGGAATTACAGGAATGAGCTACTGTACCCAGCCTAATCCTAGCACTTTGGGAGGCCAAGGAGGGAGGATCACTTGAGCTGAGGAGTTCAAGACCAGCCTGGGCAACATAATGAGACTCTGTCTCTAATGAAGAAGAAGGAGGAAAAAGAGAAGAAGAAAAGGAAGGAGGAGGAGGAGGAGAAGGAAGATTCTAGAGAGCAGAGAGGTGCTCTGGTACTGACCCTCCAATGTACTGGAAGGAAGAAACGCAATAAACAGAAAGCTATCTCCATGCCTTGGAAATGTGCTCAGCAGAAAGTATTTGGCTATCTAAACCAATGTTTCTTAAATGTTAATATACATATGAATGACCTGAAACTTTTATTAAAATTTATGTTTAGACTCAGCAGGTCTGTGGTGGGCCTGAGATTCTGCATTTCTAACAAGTGACCGGGTTATGCTGATCCTGTTGGTGCACGGACCACATGTTGAGTAGCAAGGACCTAACTACTCCATTTGTGAGGTCCTTGGCTAAGAGGAGGAACTGTAAAAACACAAGAGACTAATTAGCTGGGAGTAACAGTAAGCATTTCTGCTGAGTGTTATCATCAACCTCAACAGTGTAAGTTAAGTTAAAATATTATTTTAATTTGGAGTCTGTTTGTTTTCACTTTTTTTCAGAAAACAAAATATTTTAAGTGGTATGTGTGTGCTATTGTTTTGTGCATGAGCGTATGTTAAATTTTCACTTTCTTAGCCAAGTTTTTGCTTAAGTACAAAACTAATTCCTAGGGAGCATGACGCAGGGGGTATGAGCATTACTCCTCGCTGTGGCAGTGATTCAGAGGCAGAGCACAGAGTTGAGAACCAGACAAGGCCATGAAAAGACGTGGAGGAAACTTTACCCATCAATGCTTCCCAGCCTCTGCCAAGATATTTTCCAAGATCCCATCTTGACCAGTCCTTCTCAGACTTGTTTCAGAGGTTGAGTGCTTGGAAATCATGATACTCCCCGCAAGACACAACGGGTAAAATGCTGGTATGTGTACGTAATGATATGATTCAACTTCACTGGCAGAAAATATGACTCTAAAAAGTGAATGCAACATAAAATAACACCCACCCCAAGTCCTTTTGGAAATGAACCTGAGTTTCATTAAAATAAAGGTAATAACCCCTATCTCACAGAGAGAGACCACTGATCCTTCAGTTCCAATCAAAGGTATGCCAAAGATTTTTGCTTCTAGTGCTTGTGTAGTGATCACCGTAAGACAACATAAGACAAACAGCACAGCAAGCAGGACTTCACCGTTACTGGCTGCCATTTAGTTAGCATCTATCATGTACCAGATACTATGCTAAGGGCCTTACAAACCTCTCATCAAACATGACAAGAACTCATTTAGGAAAACATTTTTTATGTTCTCTATTCTAACCATGAGAAAGGCTGACACAGTGGTATCTTGCTAGCTCATCGGTAGCGTTTGTGCCTCACTCCTCTTTCAATGCGACTCTCACCACCCCATGCTCTCATACTAGAAATTTACTTTCTTTATGGAAAAATTAAGATGTGGCTTTTGATTAAGTATGTCCCCATGGCAGTGTTTGTTAATCTTTTCTGTGTCACAATCCCTCTGAAAATCCACTGAAGGCCATAAACCTTCTTCCCAGAAAAATGCACATTAAGGAAACACAGCACTTTGTATCCAACTTCAGTGGGCTCATGGGCCTCAAGAAAAGACACTGCTTTTGAGTAGAAGATGAGGAGGGCTTTAATAGGCTTCGGGCTGAACTTGATCCATCCTTCCAAGCACCGATCTGAAATGTTTTCCTTAGCCATTTTCCTGTTTTATTTTTCAAATATTTATATTGATAAAAGATTAAACAAACTCTAAAATGTCAAAAATATTCTTTGGCAACAGGGAGCCTATAGGGTTTCTAATTTTTTAAAAAGCATCAGTCATCAAAAAGACTTTCTATTATGAATAGACAGTATCAGTTCAGATTAGCAAACAACCCAGAGAATGCTTGTTTCTCTTTTTCTCAGTATCTGAATGAAACAAGATACTTAACACAAAACCACATCATTGCTCCCTCCTGGTTTCTTAATGTAAGAAGAGACTTGAGCTGTTGACAGAGGTGAGAACAGAGGTGAGAAATATAGTGTGGTTTCTATAACTCCCAAATATGAGGATAAAAAAGTGAGAGGTAGGAGGAAGGAAGAAAGGGAGGGAAGAAATACAGAGAAACAAGAAAGAAACAACCAGATACTTACATTTAGACTAATTTGAAATGGACTTTTGTTGTGGATCTTGTAGATCCACGTGTGTTCTCTGGACCAATAAAGTATGCTTGCTGGACCAGCAGCATCAGCATCTCCTGGGAACTTACTAAAAATGCAGATTCTCAGGCTCTACCCCAGGCCTATTGTATCAGAAACTGGGGGTGAGACCTAGCAGTCTGCTTTCTTTTTTTCTTTTCCTAAACAAATTTATATCAGAAAGACTATGTTTTAGAGCAGTTTTAGGTTCATAGCAAAACTGAGAGGAAGGTACAGGGATTTCTCATACACCTGTTGCCCCTACAAATGCATAGCCTCTCCCATGATCAACATCCCCTACCAGAGTGGTACACTGGCTACAACAGATGAACCTACATGAACATATCATTATCACCCAATGTCCATACATTACATTAAGGGTTCACTCTTGGTGCTGTATATTCTATCAGTTTGGACAAACGTATAATTAATGACGTATCCACCATTGCAGTATTATACCGAACAGTTTCACTGCCCTGAAATTCCTGTGCTCTGCCTGTTTATCCCTCCCTGCTCTTAAGCTCTAGCAACCACTGATCCTTTTACTGTCTCCATAGTTTGCCTTTTCCAGAATTTCCTATAATTGTAACTATATAGTCTGTAGCCTCTTCAGATTGGCTTCTGTCACTTAGTAATATGCACTTAAGTTTTCTCCAAGTCTTTTTATGGTTTAATATTAGGTTGATGCAAAAGTAATTGTGGGTTTTACAATTAACAGTATTAATCATGGCAAAGACCGCAATTACTTTTGCACCAACCTGATAGCTCATTTGAATGAAATGATATTCCATTGTCTGCATGTGCCACAGTTTATTTGTCCATTCACATGCCGAAGGGTTTCTTGGTTACTTCCAAGTTTTAGCAATTATGAATAAAACTGCTATAAACATTCATGTACAGGTTTCTGTCTAGACATAAGTTTTTAACTTTTTAAGGTAAATACCAAAGAGCATGATTGCTGGTTTGTATAGTAAGAGTACACCTAATTTTGTAAGAATCTGGCAAATTGTCTTCCCAAGTGGCTGTACCATTCTGCATTCCCACCAGCAAAAAATGAGAGTTTCTGTTGCTCCCCACCCTCACCAGCATTTGGCCATTCTCATAGATGTGCTGCTGTGTTCAGCAGTCCGTTTTAACAAGCCCTCGAGGTGATTCTGGTGCACTGAACATTAAAAACCATGATTGTGGACAGATCTTCTCTCAGAAGTAACCCTCCCAGCTGGTCCTGATCCAATCTGCTGACCTTGTAATGAAAGAAGAGCATAAAGAAGAGGACAGTGGGGAGGAAAGCAGTGTTTATTGAGTGACTGTAACATGCCAGGCACTGTATGATTATGATCTCATTTTATTCTTCCATAAGGCTAAGAATGTTTACTCTTGTCTCCATTTTAAAGATTTTTTGAAATGAGATTCCAGGTGATAGTAATTTTTAAGCTTACAGACCTACTAAGGAGTGAGTTAACATTAGGGAATTTGAAAAGTACAAAAGTTATAAAGAAGAATGTAGGAATTACCCACAACCCCATTCAAAACAATACTATTATTATTTAATGTAACTCCTCATAGTATTTTTTTTTAACCTGTGTAAAACTCCTTTGCATTTAAGGCTGCTTTGTGGTCTCTCATTGAGTTTAGGCTCCAGAATGGGTCCCTTGCTCTGAGATCTGAAGATCCAGGAACTAACACTTCTGCCTCCAGCTTTGTTCTGGTCTCCCCTAAAAGCAAGTATCTGAATCCTTCGATTCTCTCTACATCCCTACATTTGATAATACACAGGAGCAAGAGCTTAGTAAATCAAACAAGTGAGCTGAAGTAGATGCTGAAAGCTGACTTAAAACAAACTGGGAGCTAAGACTCTACTTCAAGACAGAACAGAAATGGACTTGGAACCAGATATAGAACAAGCTATTTATGCTCAGTTCTCTAGGAAAAGGATGGAGGCTCGTTCTGAGACGTGTGCATCTTGTGCTGGGGGCTGGAATGAGCTGCTGTTCCTAGAACACTCTGCAAGTTGTCTGTTCTGGGAGGGGCATCACGGTCTGTGCATCCCAAGCCAGGCATTTTGCACCAGAATCAAGGAATGGAAGTCATCAAAATTCTGGGCGACATCTTTGATGTTTGGATGGTTCTCTAACCCCCTGTGGAGGCTAGTGTGTATCTGTTTCATGCCAGACTCAGAGAAAATAGTAAAGATAAAAGACAGAAGGCTTATAGCTGTTTTCATAAAGTGTTTGTTTTCCTTGCTGTTAAGACTACTTGTCTAAGTGAATCATTTGGGGTTATATTTTATTAAGGCACCTCAAAAAAAGCCAAAATGTTTTTAGAATCTATAGCTGTGGGTGGTACAAACATAATGAGCTTCTTCCTTCTGAAAAAAAAAAAAAAAGAAGAAGAAAGAAAGAAAGAAAAGAAAAAAGGAAAGCTGAGGGTTTTTCCCCCCAAACCTACCTCTAGTCTGAAACCTAGAAGCAGTTGCTGCCCTTCCCTACCAAACCCTTAGTTATTATCAACGTAAAATGAAGATAACCTGGAAGGATTTTATCTGACAGAGCTGTGTCATACGCAGGCTGTGGATAATTGAAATTTACGATTAACAATTTTGTCAGAAGACTGCCTTTTAGTCCCTGGGGTCCTTTATTATGTATGCTAATAGGACAATTTAGGATAAAGACAGGGAGTGGGTTCCAAAGAGAAAAGCGTCATTTATGTAAGTTAAGGAGTAATACAAGGTATTCACTAATGAGAGAAAAGTTTTAACATATTTCATTTATCTACAGTTGAATAGATAATACATTCATATAGTTCAAAATTCAGGCTGGGTGCAGTGGCTCATGCCTGTAATCCCAGCAGTTTGGGAGACCAAGGTGGGTGGATCACCTGAGGTCAGGAGTTTGAGACCAGCCTGGCCAACAAGACAAAACGCTGTCTCTACTAAAAAACAAACAAACAAACAAACAAACAAACAAATTACCCGAGAATGGTGGTGCACGCCTGTAATCCCAGCTACTCAGGAGGCTGAGGCAGGAGAATTGCTTGAACCTGGGAGGGGGAGGCTGCAGTGAGGCGAGATCGCATCACTACACTCCAGCCTGGGCAACAGAGGGAGACTGCCTTAAAAAAAAAAAAAAAAAAAAAAAATTCAAACTGTATAAAAGGATAGGGAGTGAAAAGAATCCTTTTATATCCTTGTTCTGGGATGTTTTCATGGGGTCATCAGAGCTACCAGGGTCTTTTGTATGCTATCTGATGTATACTATGCATAAACAAGCAACAGACACATATTCTTGGACTTTTTAAAATGCAAATGGCGACATACACTACACTCTGTTCTAAGCCTTGTTTCTGCACCTCAGGATGTCTCTTAAATGCTTTTGTTTTAGTGTATAAAGAACTTCCACATACACTAGTCCTACCTTAGAATCATGCTCATGGTAGACATTTCCCCTCTTCTTTTGTTGTTTTCTGCCTCTGCTTTCATTGTAAGACTTCTTTAGTATTCTTCTTTCATTTCATCTGGCTTAAAGGAAGAAGACCAGATCTTTGTGCAGTAGGGACCCTAAGCTTCTAAGAACTCTAGTGATAGCAGGTCAGAAGAAAATTCCTGAGATTGGGAGCTTGCACTTCTCTGAAGCTGCAACAAGATGTAAGGAGAAAGGAGTAGGGATGAGACAGGAAATGGAACCAATATGAAAGACAAAGGCAATGGGAAAGAACCAGGCATTTGCAATAATATAAATGATTTGAGTGATTGAACTAGTAGCACCTGTTTTTCTGTGTGAACAGTCTGTGTTAAATGTATAGAGGAAGCTAATGTATTAAAGCAGTAGAGAGGGATTATGCTGATGTGCAGACTGAAATGTGCGTGGTTAGCTACAGACATTAATAGTCTCTACAGATGTGATGTAAGTTGATGCAGTTCTAATGGCTGATTTGGAAAACAAAATCAAAAGGATTAAAAATGTACTCTGAGACCAGGCATGGTAGCTCACACCTGCAATCGCAGCATTTTTGGAGGCTGAAATGGAAAAATCATTGAGCCCAGGAGTTCAAGACCAGCCTTGGCTACATAGCAAGACCTCCTCTCTACCAAAAAAGAAAAAACAAAACACCCATACAATAAAATTGCCCATAAACTCCAATTATTTTGAGGAAACAATAATGAACCAAGTTGTCACATCATTTATAACAGCAAAAATTTAGAAACAATCTAAATATCTAATGTAGGGAATTAATGTAATAAATTATCCACATTTCAGTGTATCCATAAACTGAAATACTAGAATGTTCTCCATGCATTTCTAAATTAAAAGATAATTATACAGCTAAAAGACTCACTCTGTATATCTATTTTACTAATTTATTTTCTTTTTTCTTTTCTTCTTTTTTTTTTTTTAATTTTTACAGCTAGGATCTTGCTGTGTTGCCCAGGCTGGAATGTAATGGCATGATCATCACTCACTGTAACCTTGAACTCTTGGGCTCAAGTGAGCCTCCTACCTCAGCTTCCCAAGTAGCTAGGACTACAGGA
This sequence comes from Cacajao melanocephalus, assembly GCA_963573385.1. NCBI lineage: Eukaryota > Metazoa > Chordata > Mammalia > Primates > Pitheciidae > Cacajao > Cacajao melanocephalus. The sequence goes on along the minus strand of CAUYLG010019142.1, from coordinate 4,389 downwards.
GTGCACCACCACACCCACACCTAGCTATTTTTTCCCCCTTTTTGTAGAGATGGGGGTCTTTCTATGTTGCCTAGACTGATCCTGAACTCTTAGCCTCAAGCAATCTTCTTGGGATTACAGGTGTGAGCCACCTCGCTCTGCCTATATATTTATTTTAGTATACAAATAATAGCAAATGTTTATTGAGATTCACCATTTACCAGAAGCTCTTTGTAGTGTTTTAAAATCATTAAAATTTACAATCTACAGATTAGGAGCTACAATAATTTCCAATTTGTCCTCAAGAAAACTGAGGCACAGAGCAGTTGAGCAACTTGGGTAATGGTTGACAAGTGGAAGGAGTGCATCTTGGATTCTGCTTTTCTGGCTACAGAGCCAGATCCACATGCTTACCCACATGTGATAATGCCTATCTGTGTAGCAAGAAACCTAGGTAAGAAAATAGAATTCGGCTTCTGAATAGTGACCATGGGGGGATAATGTGTCTCTGCATGGGAAGGAGTTATCCGCTGTGGGGGCCTAAAGGTGAGTGTGAGGGGATTTTTTCTGTGTTACAATGGTTTATTTCTGACAAGCCTGATATGGAGCACTAAAATCAAGGGTTAAAAAGTTAAATTTAAGGAGACCTGGAAAGGACCAAAATAAATCAACTTAGTATGTCAAAGGTGATATAATCACAAAAATATGCCATGAAAGCATTGATTTTTAAAAACAGCAACATGCAAGTGTGTATAAATTTGAACTTGCAGTGATCAACTGTTTATTCATATGATCATTTCTTTAGTCTATAATGATTACTTAGGATTCATTTTTATATGTGTGCCTTCATGCACTTTAAATTAAACTAAAATATTAAAAATAAAAGAGTAAAACAAGGCTGTTACAGACAAAACAAAATACAAAAAAAAAAAACCCCAATATTCAGCTTACATATTGAGTAATTGTGTGGGAAGATATTGGCCATCTTTCGTAACTTTTCCTTGGAAATGCTTTCAAAACCACTTTCATTATTAAGCATTCCACGTTGTTTTTAACAGCAAAATTATTTCACCTACACCATTTGCCATACTTGCCACCAAATGATGATGTTTCCAGAAGTTTAGCCACACTGACAAATGATAATGATTTGTCACCTCAGAGAATATTTTAATAAATGGACTTCAGTTTTCAAGATTCAAAGCAATATTTCCATAATATATTTAGTTATGTCAACATTGTTAGAATATGTATATTTTCCTAACATGGCTCCTGACAAATTCTGACATTTTTGTTTAAAAACAAAGTCTGTTACATTGTCAGAGGCATTTGAATCACAGCAACTCCATCTTGAATAGGGACTGGTTGAAATAAGGCTAATAAGACCTGCTGGGCTGCAGTCTCAGTAACTTAAGGCATACTTAGTCACAGGATGAGATGGGCGGTCAGCACAAGTTACAGGTCACAAAGACCTTTCTTATAAAACAGGTTGCAGTAAATAACCTGGCCAAAACCCACAAAACCAAGGTGGTAATGAGAGTGACCTCTGGTGATCTGCACTGCTACATTCCCACCAGCGCCATGACAGTTTACGAATGCCATGGCAACATCAGGAAGTTACCCTATCCAGTCTAAAAAGGGGAGGCATGAATAATCCACTCCTTGTTTAGCATATGATCAATAAATAATCATAAAAATGGGCAACCAGCAGTCCCCAGGACTGCCCTTTCCATGGAATAACCATTCTTTTATTCCTTTACTTTCCTAGTAAACTTCTTTTCACTTCATTCTACGGACTCGCTCCAAATTCTTTCTGGCATGAAATCCAAGAACCATCTAGGCCCCCTTTTTGGTAACAAGATTGCTTTATTATAATTTATGTGATTTCATATATATATATATGTATGTGTGTGTGTGTGTATATATATATATATATTATATTACATTACATTGAGCTACATTTATGTACCCATATCTAGAATTTATGTTAGGGCATATGGGCACAGTGCTCCTTAAAGTACAATAAACACTATTTACCCCCTTGTTGCATAATGGCCTGCAGCCTCGAACAAACTAAAATAAACTACACTAATTTTTCAGTTGCATGTTGAAGCCTTAAATCCAGCACATAAATATTCCAAAACCAACTCAGAGCAGTAAGCTGATGGCTGGATAGAAAGCACAATCAGAGGGATTATTCTGAGGATTGAGGGAGGAGGGGAAACGCATTTCTTGACCTTCTGTTCTGAAAGGCTTCTTTTCATCTGGTTTCAATTCTCTTGTTTGTGCACCTTGCCGTATTTATTATTGAATTCCTGGTTTCTTCTTGTTTCATGTTCCATGTTCCAATGATTTATGAGAAATTGCTGATCTAGATGTTATCTTTGGCATTCAGAGAGTGCACAGAGCCCCTTAAGAATGCTGAGAGAATAAATGTGTTTTGAGCTGCACAATACCCAGGCTGAACAGATGTCCATCAATTCATGAAAAATGCCAGCTGAAGATGCTTTAAAAAGATGCATTTTTCTTCTTCAACACAGCAGCAGCAAGAATGTTTTCAAAATCGCAGATAATTTTCTCTCTTTGGTAGATGATTGTGGTTAGAAATGATAAGACTTGGTTCTAAAATATTCATATGAGAAAAACTCTGGTAAAAGATAGAATTTTTTTTAGCTCAAAATAAAGTGGTACATTTTCTACACCAGGGAATTGTCTTGTTAGGTTGACTAAGAAATGAAATATGCTAATGACATTTCGGTTAATTTCTAAACATCGTCATGAAGATGATCTAGTTTATAAGTGGGTAAGGGGCGAGAATTTTTTTAATGGTGACCAGTTTTTTCTTGCGTAACTAGGTGAAAACTAATTAGCAAGTCCAATGTGTTCAGAGGAAGTCATCTAATTAGATAAATTTTACAGACTAATCAAAGTAGTTAGGGAGTTTTCCCTAGACTTCCTTCTCTCCACTAGGGGAGGTTACATACATCCCCAGAAAACATTGTCCTTACCAAACTTTATCTTCCTATGCAAGTCTTTCTGTAACTAAACTTGCCAAAATATTTTACCAAACATCCTCATGCAGACATGTATGCGGATTCCTTTGTGGTCTTGGGGTTCTATGAATTTTCACATAGAATTTAATAATTTTTAAGAAGGATACGTGTTTACACAACTTCATTACACATTGCACAATACATTCTTCATTCATTTCTATCTTATTTTCCAGAGTTAAATCAGAAAAGTGACACAAAGAATAAAGACAACATGTTAAGAGATTAAGAAACACTAAACAGTGAGCTTGCAATGAAAGGTGTATAATAAGAGAAAATATGCTTTTTATTTCATGATAATAAAGGAGGGAATAGATACTTTCACATATTTCATGACACACGTGAATCAGCTATGATGGAACCCCTGGAGTAGTCAATACTTTTCTTATTAGATAAACAAATTTGACAAGCAACTAAAGATTATTTTAATAAATCAAATATTAATTTCTGCAATTCCAAATACTGAAATCATTGTGTACTTAAGGAATAATAAAAAAGACTGAAGGGTTCTTCTGTAAATTTCAAGAATTCTTAAAGGATATATATATCCACACATGCACACATGCGTGCGCACACACACACACACACACACACACAAACATATCCTTTATTGATATATATATATATAAATTGATATATGTCCTTTATTAATACACACACACACAAATACATACACATATATATATCTTTTATTGTTATATATATATTAATCCTGGCTGAGGAAAAATTTTTTATTTTCAGGGTTTTCCTTTATAGAGCTCATCAACTTCATTTCCCAAACCCCAATGTTAAATATTCTATGGTACAAAATGTTTATATCTGGATGGTGAGATTAAGTATGATTTTCAATTTCTTCTTTAGGCTTTCCCATTTTATATTTTTAAAAAACTAGTCAAGCATGGTTGTGAGGGGAGACAATGTTACTCAGCTTAACAATAACCCGAAACCCTCAAACCAACTATTTTGTATTGTTTTTATAGTGTTTATTTTTATAGTGCTTATTACTTTTATAAATAGGAGGAAGGGTATTGAAAAGAAAATCCTGGGCTACCAAACACAGACAGAAGTGCAATTCACAAGTGCATGACACAACGATGAGTTTTGAGATAGGTTTTCATGAAGATGGCTTCTTATCTAATCTACGTTCTAGGGTTCAGAAACAGTCATGAATGTAATCTTCTATTCATATAAGTTAGGTACCTACATGTCTTTTCTAGAATTTTGTTAAAAGTTTGATTAAGAACTGATCCCACATTAAGAAATGATTTATGATAAAGTTAATAAACATTTAAAACAATGTTTTAAATGCAAAACAAAGCAAAACAACCATTATATAGTTTACAAACACAACTGTATTCCCCCC